>JARQZK010004345.1:517500-570000 GCA_030704885.1 Cynegetis impunctata
GTTCCTGAAAGTTACTCGAATATTTATTAAACGTTATGACTAATGAAGTCTGAGGTCTTTCTGTATCAGCTGTTGCAAATATATTGGTACGCCCCTGTGTGGGGTAGCCCCAAGCGATTCATAGCCTTAAATCCGAGTAGCCTTGAAATTGACATTGACAATCGCTCGACATTCGGTCTCGCTGATCACACTTGCATATACTTTCCTTTGTTACTCATTTGTTATAATCGCCCACAATGTGACTAGATCTTAATGTAAACACATGCCTAACTTGTGTGTTCGAAGAATATTGATTTTTCGATCAGCTGGTCGAAGTAGTTGGAGGCTGATATTCTCGAGTTATGATATCGTTTCTTGCGGAACTGGTTTTGTCTCCTTACGTTAGATGGAATGGTGTATTGACCTTCGGAATAGTGAACTATATGTTGGTATCAGGTGCTACGAATACGGTAAACGTATTGAAATAGAATCGACGAAATAATCAATGAAAACTTGGCTGGAAGGTTCACTTGATAATAATAATAATAATTTATTGCCACAATTCTACATAATGTGTGAGTCAAAAAAAAATAAAATAATACATGTAACTGTAAATATATTTTACTTATTTATTTTCTTATGATTCCAATAGTTTTGGATCTCTTCGAGAGAGAAGATACTACATCTTCCAGGTACTCTTTGACTGTATAATATCCCTTCTTAATCAATAAATTTTTGACCGACAGTTTAAAGGCTTTAATAGATTTGATATCTGATATCTTCTTGGGGAGTTTATTATAGCACATGATGCCCATATCGTCGGGACATCTTTTATATTTTGATGTAAGATGCTTTTCTATTCTTAGTTGGTCAGAATTTCGAGTGATGTATTCATGTATATCCTTATTTCTATCTATTACCCCGATTTTATTCCTTATATACATGAGTAGTTTGAATATATATATATATATATATATATATAGAGGCACATGTAAGTATTTCATGTCTAATAAAATGTGGCTTGCTAGTATATAGACGGTTGATATTGAAAATTGCTCTAATTATTCTTTTTTGGCTGATAAATACCCTGTTGAAGTCTGTCGACGATCCCCATGCAATTATGTTATATGCAATGTGTGAGTATGCCAAAGCATGATAAACACTTAATAAGTTCTGCTCGTCCAGACTTCTTTTTAAATTGATTATGGCGTAATAGGCACTATTCAATTTATTGCTGATATGCTCTATACATGTCTAAATACTTGATGTTTTCTGAGAATGGAATTTGTTTTCCCTCTATTTCCACCTTTATGTCGTTTTTTATTGTTCTTCTGTTACAAAAGTTTATACATATTGTCTTTTCTGCATTTAGTAGTAGACCATTTCTCTTCGACCATTTATTGAATTCTGTTGTTACTTGATTCATCATATTTTGGAGTTCTTGTTCGTTTTTTCCCGAGACCAGTATGCAGGTGTCATCTGCGTACATTACTAATTTACCCACACTGATGCTGTCAGGCAGATCGTTGGCAAACATTAAAAACAGCAGCGGACCAAGTGATGACCCCTGAACCACCCCCAATTCAATATTATATTCTTCTGATGTATGTCCATTATGTTCTATAATTAATTTTCTGTTGCTGAGGAAGGAGTATACTAATTCCGCAATCTTTCCCCTGATTCCCATATTGTAAATTTTTCCAATCAATCTTTGCTTCTCTATCGTGTCGAAAGCTATACTGAAGTCGAAGAAGAATCCGACGACCAAATTACCTTTATCCAGTTCTGAGTATATGTACGCAATGCAATCCACAATTGCTGTCTCGGTAGAATTCCAAACAGTAAATGAATTTCCGAGTAAGGTGGAATGAAGATATTCAGTATTGCAGTCAAGATTGAAGAAATGGCATTATAACTCACCATCAAAATACTTTAGCTACTAAAGTGAAAATTGCTGCAATAATAAATTGGATACTTGAGTTCATCAAAAACACAAATTAGACCCAATAATTCTTGAATTTTATTTGTAGTATCCACTGAATATTTCGTCGTTCCAAATTACCGTGAAGTTAATCGACCATTAGATAAACATTTTTTGGAACATTAATCGTAAAATTAATTCATTTAACCAATTCTTCTAACAGTTTTCACATTAATTTAAACGTATCTAAAAAAATTAGCATTTTTGTAAAGATATTGAAATATGTTTAAAATGATGTGCTACTTGACCCCCATACTATTTAAGGTCTTGCATGTATTGTATTGTAATCTATTTATCTTTTTTCAATAAAAACGATTTATATGAATTCGAAAATCGACTTTACTAAACAATTACCCTCTCGTCAAGACATTTGTGACTATTTCAAAAGTTTTGAAATAAAATTTATCTGAACCTATAATATTTGAACACCTGAACAAGCTAATTAATGGTCAAATTTGATATATGTATATATATATATATATATATATATATATAAATTGTACTCGATTTGTTGATATAATCCAATGATAATAGTTTAAGAAACTAGCACACTTCGCTTCAGTTTAAATTTGATCTACCTCCACATCTAAATGAATAGCACTGATTAATTTTATCCAATTTATAGAACGCAATATGAAAAAACACTTGAGCAGTAGAGCACAGTCAGTAAGGTCATTTACATTTTGGTTTTATCCACAGACAAATTTTTAACCCATTAATTCAATATGAAGGAGCTAAAGAGATGAATCTTGGAAATCTGCAAAAATGTATGAAATTTTTAAATAAAGATTTCGAAAGTGAACATTTGGAACCTTCAAATAGCATCTCCGTAACATCAACCAAATTCAAATTCAAATGTTCAATGAATTTGGAGTGGAGGAGCAACGTTATCCTCTGAAACATTCGAAATTTCAACAAAAAAATTAGCGGAAGCAGTAGAGGTGCGCAACAATAAAAAACAAGAAATCTACATGAAAATAGCGGTGGTCAAAGAAGGAATTTTATACCACTAAATCTTAATTTGAATTCACTACTTCCATCTAGTCTGTCTAGATAGATGTATGTATAAATAGGTCTATACATGTATATTTATATATATATATATATATATATATATATATATATATATATATATATATATATATATATATATATATATATTGAGGATAGGAATTCGTTGCTGACCAGTATGAAGTAAAACGTAATTATTGGGGAATGCAGCTGGTACAATGAAAAACTCTTTAAAATTGATCCAAGCGTTCGGAAATTTTATTGATTATTTCCATCTTCAGGGATTCTAAACAAGTTTAAAAACAGTAGTAACAGTTGCAACTTATTGTAGTTTTGAGCTCTTACATCTTTGGTGAGGATGAGTACAAGGATGTTAAACATTTTTTAAAAAACCATTACTACTATCACACATATATAGTGACCTCAGCAAAACATAAATTGACGCAAAATGGAAAAAATTACACACTTAACTTAATAACTCCTAATAATGGACATGATGTGAATGATTTTTAGGAGTTTTTAAGTTAATTTTGATGTGTTACAACTATAATTTCACTACTAAGTGTGTAATTTTTTCCATTTTGCGTCAATTTATGTTTTGCTGAGGTCACTATATATGTGTGATGGTAGTTATGGTTTTTTAAAAAAATGTTTAACATCCTTGTACTCATCCTCACCAAAGATGAAAGAGCTCAAAACTACAATAAGTTGCAACTGTTACTGCTGTTTTTAAACTTTTTTAGAATCCCTGAAGATGGAAATAATCAATAAAACTTCCGAAAGCTTGGATCAATTTTAAAAAGTTTTTCATTGTACCAGCTGCATTCCCCAATAATTACGTTTTACTATATATATATATATATATATATATATATATATATATATATATATATATATATATATATATATATATATATATATATATATATATATATATATATATATATATATATATATATATATTTATATATATATATATATATATATATATAATTGTATATTTATATATATATATATATATATATATATATAGACTAGATGGAAGTAATAAATTTAAATTAAGATTCAAAGCTATAAGCTAAAATTATATAAATGAATCTATCTATTAGTGGTATAACCCCTATTTTTTATTTGTCAATTATAAACTTCAATTTTGGTGGCAATATTTTTATTATTATTTTGTCATGACTAAAAATAGAAAAATTCATTCCGCAATACGGTAGCAAGATGAAAAACGAAAATAACAATAGTCAGTCTGAGTATAGGTCGTAATATAGGTATTCGTTATACCCCTAAGTGATAAGGGTGGTCCTTTCCAAAGAATTTTATAAATTTTTCGGACAAATTTTTTTATTTTTACTTTTTTGTGATGTTGCATTAAAAAATACATGCAACTCCACAACTCTATCAACAACTCATATTTTATAATAGCCATTTTAATAATTTAAACAACGTTTTCCGGGTCAGCTAGTATATATATTAATATATATATATTGTGTCGTAGGTAGTCCAGGAGATATAAAACGGAATTAAAAACAACTTCCATAGCTCACTCATGACATTCTATATCGTGCAATAGTATATTATTTTCGAGAAAAATATGACTCGAAAGCGAAAATGGGAAAACGGAGAAAATTGTTTCCTTCGAATTAAACTTTAAAATTCGCAGGAAAAATTAACGGTATTCACCCTAGAAACGATATTCTGAATAATTTATAAGTCTGGGAGGATGAAATTCTGTTCGGATGAATTACTAACTAGAAGATTTAAAACTGAAGTACTCAAGTGACTTTAAATAAACCATTAAAGTATTCTCTGAAGTTCGTAGCTATCAAAGCGTGAACTGTGATGATGAGGGTGTTAAATTAATTAAAGAATAGAGACTCTGAGCAAATCTTGTTTAATTGAAACTTCATGATGGAGTTGTCCACGGAAAAGTATTATACAGTAATAATGGATATTTAAGGTGAACAAAATATTGCAAACGAAACAGAAGAGAAAACACAATTTTGAAATATATGAGTATTTATCTGCTTCTTCCAATGCGATGTTATTTACAAGTTTATTTGAAAATATAGGTGTAACCTCGATATAAATTTATTTGAATTAGGAATAAAATAAAAATGAATATTTTCACGAGATATGTATTAAATTTTAGTACATTTTGACAAAAGTTTTTTCGGAAATTGATACCAAACTTTCTCAGCGATATAGCATGATGTTCGAATTCAATAGATTTTCCATTGACTACTTGATCATTTTCAGAATATGTCTGGATATATATATATATATATATATATATATATATATATATATATACATAAAATGAAGTAAACTAGGACATTTATTTGAAACTATTCAAACAAACCTCCTAGCGGAGCTGGTTATACGAGTTCACGAAACATCGAAATATCCCCATCTACTTTTAGACGGTAAATGTTAGAAATATTTAGTTGTTTATCACAATCAACGGAAATGATAGACAGGCTGTTTCGCCCTTATTTGAGGCTCATCAGTATCATTCATCCACAGAGAGTAATTGTGCTAAACAACTTAATATTTATAACATTTACCATCTAAAGGTAGATGGGGATATTTCGATGTTTCGTGTACTCGTATAACCAGCTCCGCTAGGAGGTTCATTTGATTAGATTCAAATAAATGTCCTAATTTACTTCATTTATTGCCACGGACGTGTCTTGATAACCCGAAGAATTCTGATTTATATATATATATATATATATATATATATATATAATATATATATATATATATATATATATATATATATATATATATATATATATATATATATATATATATATATATATATATATATATATATATATAATATATATATATATATATATATATATATATATATATATATATATATATATATATATATATATATATATATATATATAAACATGAAACACTAACACTTGACTTGATACTCCATGATGAAATTGTCCTCGGAAAAGTATTATACACCAATAGTGGGTATTTGGGTGAACAAAATATATTGCAAATAACCAGAAGAGAAAACATTATTTCGAAATATATTTACGTGGAAAATTCAAACAAATTATTGATCTCTCTCTCGAGGGTCATATTGGTAAGTTCTCAGTACTTGGTCGTAAAGGAAGGTGTGTTTAAAATATTTACCGAAGTTATTCATTTGCACCGATATTAATTTTGCAAGAATATTCATGTCGATACATTGTTAAATAGTGAACAAATAGTATTGAATACTTACTTAGCAGTCCGTTCTGATACAAATAATCACCGTGGAATATATTACCTTGTTTTACCGACGCAAGTATCAATAATCTCAATGATCCGACCGTGACATAAATTATGTGGTTGTAAACACAAGTCGAAAAGATGTTCATATCGATTTATCTACATATGGAAAATACGTACAAATCGGAAAGATGTGAAGACTTTTATTACGATCGTCCAGAAATGTCAAATAACAACCTCGAATACTAAATTCGACGGAAAAGAATGTCAACCATAAATAGAGACATTTTCTGAAGTGAAAGATATGTCTAAAGATAAAAAAAATTCAAGGAATAGATATCAATATTGATTAGATTTTACTTTCATTCAATTTTTACGTTGACAGTTTTAAAGAATATTTTCTTCAGTTGAGTAATTGTTATTTTGAATATATCCTTATTACAAGAGGAAAATTAAGAATGCATTTTCGATTAATTTCTTCATGGGGGCAATACAAATGAATGAAGAGTCACAGGAAGTTCTCTCATATGTATATACATATAAATATATATATATATATATATATATATATATATATATATATATATATATATATATATATACATACAGGATAAATTTAGTTGACTGACTAGACACAAAAGTAACTATTTGGGATAGCAGTCTGGATGAAATAAGGGTACACTTTATTCCTCTTTCTCAAGCTTTCTGGATTCATTAATTCCTTCATCAGAGGATGCTAGAAGTAATGAGTTGGTGAAATAAAAGTATGACTCACATACGAAGGAATTACTTATGAACTTGTGGTTACATTCAAAGATGGTTATTATTTATATATATATATATATATATATATATATATATATATATATATATATATATATATATATATATATATATATATATATATATATATATATATATATATATATATATATATATATATATCATTTCCAGCAGTTCGCATTAACGGGCGTCAGAGCACGAAGGTAGGTCGGAAGAATATTAACTATATTATATCTTTCTCAACAATTATCAATTACAAATACCCGAAGTTTTTGTTTCACTATCTCATTACTTGTGTACACTTTTTTCACCCAGATTGCAATCCCGAATAGTAACTTTTGTATATATATATTTATATATATATATATATATATATATATATATATATATATATATATATATATATATATATATATATATATATATATATATATATATATTTATATATATATATATATATATATATATATATATATATATATATATATATATATATATATATATATATATATATATATATATATATATATATATATATATATATATATATATATATAATTATATATATATATATACAAAGTGTTCCAGAATAACGTCAGAAAATAAGAGGTTATTCCTGAAGACATTTCAAGAAAAAAAGTTGCTAGGTCCGTAAATGCTTGTTGCCGTTAGAAACAAAAAATGTCATTTTTTTTAAACATCTTCGAAACCACAAAAGCTATCAAAATAAACTTTAGAACATTGGTATAGTTTCCCAAACTCCATACACTAGTGTTGTAATTTTTTCTCAAACTGTTCAGGGGCGGAGAAAACAGTGGTACCCTGAGTTTCATTAATCCATATTTTTGAGGGAGGGCATTATTAATAAATAGAAAAGAGATAAGCAATGAGTTTGAAGTCAGTCGAATAAATTTTGTCTCTTGCTTCAATTTGATATTCTCAACCATTTTTCTTATACAAAATAGAACAAAGTGAAAACCTTTCCAAATACTAAATCTAAGTTCGGCATTGCGATTGCGAGTAGTCATGGCAACCACATTTTTAATTCTTAAATATTTTTTCCAGGAAAATGTTTTAAAGGAATTATTCTTAATTATCTTGAAAACGCTTGAAAATATTGAATTGAAGCAGAAGACAAAATTAATTCAAAAAATTCCAAATTTATTGCTTATTCCATTTTTATGCACCAATAATAACTTCCCTCAAAATTATGGTCAAATGAAACCCACGGCACCCCCCTATTCTTCGTTCCTTTAAAAGTTTTGGAAAAACTTCCAGCAGTAGTTTATAGAGTTTAAGGAGCTATAACAATGTTCTGAAGTTTATTTTGATAGCTTTCTCAGTTTAGAAGCTATTAAAAATATGACTTTTATTTAAAACTTTAACACCCTGTAGTTCGGTGATGAAGCATTTGCGGATCAACATTCATGGAAACATTTTTTCTTAAAATGTCTCAAAGAATAACCTTGAAATTTTCAGACGTTATTCTGGAATTCTCTGTATATATATATATATATATATATATATATATATATATATATATATATATATATATATATATATATATATAATACTTTTATTATTGTTCAATAATCCAAAGGTTGAATATTATTTTCAATTATCAAATTGTAAAAAAAATTTAGTCTGATGTAATATTTCTCATGTAGAAATGAAAACGGAATTGTACAATCAACGTTAAAGATCGGATAGTCAATTGACTAAATAAAACCATAACAATACTCCTTCTTGAGCAAAGCACTTTCACTTAATTCTATTCTGACTCAAACAATCAAACATAACCACTCCTTGTGTATTCATCAAAAGTTAATATTATATCCGTTATACTTAAAATAACAAATCGTGATATTGTAATAATGAAGATACATTTCGTGTCGTGTGTCATCCTCTTCGAATTGTTTACCAAATTTGGCAATTTTGGTGACAGAGAAAGCAACTGTGCCCATTCGTCCCTCAAATATATGTTTTTCTGTAGAATTGAGAAATTTGTTGGTTTTAACGATTCACTTCTTGTGAAATATTGGAATCGGAATTAGTTGAAATGCTTGTTACAAGGATACATTTAATCTACTTTTCGTGTTGTCATAAAAAGAGATTGTTCTTTCATTTTATAATTATTTCAGTTGACTATGTTCCACAACATTAGCTCTTAAATGAAATAATTCTACATGCAAATATTTTTAACCGTAGCCTTAGTGTTTGTCAAATTTTTTCTAACAAAAGTTGTGTGCTCATATATTTTCTACCAGAATATTTGAAATGTATTTGAAGTTACAAACTACTGACTGTTCACATAGACGAATTATATCAGCAAGATGATCTAATTTAGTTTTTTCGAAATACTCAAGTTAATTGAGATTTGAAGTATCCGCAATTTACTTAGAAATACCGGAATTTTCAATATCATAAACACAAACACTACGTCAAATATTATTGTGAAGAACCTTAGTAAAGGTAAAGCTTGTGTTAGAGAATAAACTATTAAGTTTTTCTATTACTAATCTCATAGTTTCAATAATTATCAATTCCTACCATAAAGTGAACTAAAAACTTTTTGGCAAGATATACTTACACTAACAGAATATTTAAATATTTTCAGAAATCTATTTTATAATTATCCGGATCGAATTTTTCTCTCATAAATTAATTCTTATAACAGTGTGTTGTTGATATAATGAATTATATTGCTAATTATGTTTTGAATTCTTGAAAATTATACCCTTCACATGAAATGCTTTCATTTATTTCATGCCCACAATTTTGTTTTGATCCGTTAAACGTTTGAGTTTACTCACTTTTATTGTCAACATTTAGTTCAGTCTGGGTGAATTCGGGTTACTGAACTCAAAAGCTATTAAGAATATTGATTTCCATTCCATTAAAGATATTATAAGGTGATTAAGTACTCGCACTTATAGATTCAACAAGATTAACAGAGCATATGAAAAATATTGACAATAAATTTATCACTTTCGACAGACAGAAGTTCAAAATTTGTTGGCATTAATTGCCAAGCTTTTGAGTAGTAGGTACAAGTCCATGACAGTCTTGAACATTACAATCAGCAGAAATTAAAAGACACACAAAACAACGTTTTCTTCACAAGTACACAATTACATATTAAAACGAGTTTATCTGTTATTATTTTGAGTTTATACAAATATCTGAAAGATACTCGATTTTCGAAGAAGTGAATGAAATGAAGTTTTCTACAAAAGTCATTATTCTTATTGTAAAGGAAATAGAGGAGTTTTCTACAAAAATTATTCTTATTCTTGTTTTATACAGCCCAATATTCAGAAGCTTATATTCACATGAATGGATGGAGCAAATACGTCATTGTGGTAACTTTTTTATAAATTGAAAGACACAACTTGAAAATATAAATGTGTTAAGGATAGTTTCGTTCCATTAAAACCATATTCTGTCATCTTTTAATACTTGTCTCTAATTAAGTTATTAATTTTTCGTCAAAATATTTTTGTTTTTTTTTCAAAAAGATAAACTTGTATTTTTGCAATTCATTTGGTATATTATAGGTTTGAAAATTATGCAGAAGAAACCGTTTGTGTCAATTTATTGATGAATAGTATTCTACGCTTAACTTAAATTAAATTGTACAAAATCGATGGATTCAGAAATAATCTAATGTCATCAATTTACCTTAAAAAGAACATCAATTTATTCATAGTAAGCCAACGTATCCGTTCCTTTTATTGCTTCATTTGTAAATCAACCATTGAATATAGAAATATACATCCTTTCAAATTGCATTAAGCTTCAAGGATGCACTACAATAGTAATTTAATTACATATAACTTATTTTGGCAATAATACTGTTCAATTTTCCTCAAAATAATCATCGATGTTTTCCATATCTTACGATGTATTCAATGGGAATAATATCAACAGTGACTTCTGTTTTGAAAACGAAATAAATGAAAGAAATATAACTTCCTCCGAACATCGAAATACACGAATTTAAACCACAAAATGTGAAATGGAAATTTTAAGAAATACTGAAAAACGAGCTGAAAGAGAAGTTTTTGTGTTATATTCATTCGGAATGCTACTTACAAATATTTCCGATGTGATTGAGATTTTATAGGATGGCACTCACCTGAAAAAAAAATTGATTCAAATATTTTTCTTTGTTCGAAAATTTTATGATTTCGAAGTAAACTCACTGAATATAAAAGTAAACATTTACTCTACTGATGATCTTTATGATTAATTTTTATTTTTCCCAAGGGACCTACAGCTTAAGACCTTGTCCGAATGGCTAATAAGCTTGAATCTATATCATTATCCAACATAAAAATTTTGTCTGATATCATTTATTAAACGTTCCTGTATAACTTTTCATTTTTCAACCCAACTTAATGCGCCACCTACTTGAGTGTACTCTACTTAATTTCCAATAGCATTTAGTTATTTTTATGCTATTCACAATTCACATTGATCAATGCATATGGATGAATAATATTGACAATCTAGACCTTGGGGGTGCTTAAGTGAGAATAATTTTTTTTCTGGTTTTTAATCTTATATTCTCCGAAATTAATACACCATTGCATTGTATATATAAATATATATATATATATATATATATATATATATATATATATATATATATATATATATATATATATATATATATATATATATATATATATATATATATATATATATATATATATATATATATATATATATATATATATATATATATATATATATATATATATGTATATATATATATACATATATATATATATATAAATAGTTGATGGAATTTTGTTTTGTTCATTATATATATATATATATATATATATATATATATATATATATATATATATATATATATATATATATATATATATATATATTATATATATTTATATATATATATATATATATATATATATAAATATATATAAGAGGAGGGTAGTCGCTGACTAGTTTAGAGGAAAACTATTTGTAGGGACTGCAGAAATGTAAAAGGAAACTCTTTGAAGTTTTTCCAAGCTTTCGGAATCGTTTATTCCATCATCAGGGAGAATCTATCGTGAGAATGATTACATATATATTGATAATATGATATAAGAAACATTGAAAATGATGCTATTTGTTAAAAAATTAGAAAAGTTGAAAAATTCTGGTCACCTAAACTGACCAGAATTTTTCAATCTTTTGAAAACATCAAAATTGCAAATAGAACAGTTATTTCAATGAGACAAATATATTCGAAAGTAAAAGACAAAATTCCTATTTTATCACTCACAAATGTTGTTGATAATATCCCTTGTCATGA
This sequence comes from Cynegetis impunctata, assembly GCA_030704885.1. Classification (NCBI taxonomy): domain Eukaryota; kingdom Metazoa; phylum Arthropoda; class Insecta; order Coleoptera; family Coccinellidae; genus Cynegetis; species Cynegetis impunctata. The sequence continues at coordinate 529,833 of JARQZK010004345.1, forward strand.
TTGTGATAAGAATTATATTGGCCAAACAAAAAGAATATTAAAAGACAGAATCACTTCTCATAAGAGTGATAGTAGATTACACCCTGAGAGATGTGCTTTAGCTAAACATGTCAATGATTGTGACCACCAGATGAACTACCTTTCAACAACTGTTCTTGCAAGAGAATCACATCTTTCAAAAAGATCTTTCTTAGAAATGGCCTTTATTTATCAAGACAATAAATGCATCAATAAAAAACAGATATAAGCCATTTGAGTGAAATTTATTCTTTTTTACTTTCACTTGATATAAAATAACACTAAAAATCAAATTAATTTAACGTAACGAAATAATGTCAAATTTCAATTTGAAAATAAAAAAATGAAAAAATGAGTGACACCGATTTGTCATTTCGTTCAGAAATTTAATTATAACTTCAAAAATATATCAACTTTTCTAATTTTTTAACAAATAGCATCATTTTCAATGTTTCTTATATCGTATTATCAACATATATGTAATCATCCTCACGATAGATTCTCCCTGATGATGGAATAAACGATTCCGAAAGCTTGGAAAAACTTCAAAGAGTTTCCTTTTACATTGCTGCAGTCCCTACAAATAGTTTTCCTATAAATATATATATATATATATATATCTATATATTTATATATATATATATATATATATATATATATATATATATATATATATATATATATATATATATATATATATTTATATATATATATATATATATATATATATATATATATATATATATATAATTCCGGAAAACTTCAGCTATCCGGTCCCATCACGAAAAATTACCTAAAAGCAGAGGTTGCTTTTGAGACAGAAGGAAACTATTGAAATTTAAGTAAAATTTGGCATCTTCAAACTTTGAGCAAGAAAGTAGCGGGGAGGTGCATGCATAGAAATTTGGGAAACTGATGACAAAACATGGAAATTAATTGTGAATAATATATCTGAAATTCAGCTTACAAGGGCTTTCTGGACGGTGTAAAAAGCTGAAAAATCCCCCTCCAATTAAATTGATATAGAGGGTTGAGAATTTTTACATCAATTAAGTCACTAAGGAAGTGATTTTCGGCAGTATAAACATTTTTCTCTGACGGCCGCCAATTTTATAAATGGATTTCTTGTTATTCCGTGTTTTTGAGGTTTTTCGCAACTGAACAGCTTCAGCTATTTGGGTTAGAGGGTTGAAATAGGATTCATGAGTTGTGCAATTTTTTTTTTATTTTCAAGTATTGCACATCGCGAAAGCCACTTTAAATTCAGTTGAAAGGCTAAAAATTTTAAAAGGAAATTGGTTGATATTTGGGATATGCTTCTTCATTCTTATGTTGAAATCTCATGCATTTTTGAGGATTTTCAAGCATTGCGCACACTACGGTCACTCCAAATTCAGTTAAAAACTGACAATTTTCATTATTTTACTATACCTTCTTGAAAATAAATCTCTAATTTTCATGAGCTGAAAAGTAATTCCAAGATTGTGTTACATCTCTACCTATGAAATATTTCATATATATATATATATATATATATATATATATATATATATATATATATATATATATATATATATATATATATATATATATATATATATATATATATTTATATATATATATATATATATATATTTATATATATAATTATATATATATATTTATATATATATATATATCTATAAATAAATATATATATATATATATATATATATATATATAAATATATATATATATATATATATATATATATATATATAAATATATATGTATATCAGGGGCGGCTAGTCAAAGGAGGCTAAGCTTCCTCAATAATATTCCGTGTATCACTAATATATTATACTGAATAGTCAGCATTCAGCATATTCATATTAATCAAAATCATATTATTTTATGCACCTACCTTCCTTTCAACCTACATTATATAATATAATTTATTAATTAAGATAGAAGGTATTTACATTTACTGCATTTCATTCATTTCAAGATTTGTGGCAACGCTGCGGAGGCTTAGAAAGGTATATTCTCAACGTTCATTATGCCTGCCACAGAAAAGCAAACAACGGTGCAAATATTCCGAATGAATACTTCATTGCAATAGAAAAGCAAAACACATGTAAATGGCAACACCGATAGATCCTGAGTCTCATACAATGTCGACCAATCACAACTATAGAATTTCGCGTGACATCGAGTGAATTCGTTGGAAAGCATTAATTGAATCGTAGTGTGATCGTAGTTACTAATGGCAGCGTGTTTACTTATATTGCTCGCGTATTGTTTTAAGATGAGTTTGGTTACTGAAGTTAATTTCAAAAATTTCAATGGTGACTTAGTGGAATATTTGTTATCCCATAACTATAGTGCACTTAGTTATGAGGATAAAGATTTGATAAAAACATTGCGACCTACCCCTGAATTAAACAATTTGGTGCAGCGTAACAGTCAACAAAACCGCGGTTTTGATACAAGGAATTATGAGAGACATCCTTGCCTAACCGGATCACAGGTAAAAAATAAATTATTTTGTTGGCAGTGTTTACTTTTTACTAGTGAAAATGTCTCTGTTTGGGGCCGCTTAGGATTTGAGGATTTAATTCTATACCTAGTTGAAAGTGAGGAATTTTTCATCGATAAATACAGCACGCGGATAAATATCTTACTAACAAGATAAGGAATTTATATATTTTTTAAACATCTTTTAATTTTCGAACAAACAGAAATAGTTTTTCAAATCTTACATCACAAGTTTTCAGATGTAATTTACTCACGTAAGCGGCTCAAGTTTCTTTTGAAAAAAATTTCAGAATTTCGTGCAGAAGTTTATTTTAAAAAACTATTTTCTGTATTTCAAACTACTGATGATACGATTCAATTTAGCCCAAAACGAAAGAAATTCAGTTACACAGATATGGAGCTTCACTATAAGCAAATATTTTATGAAATTTTGGATACTATTAGGGGTCAAATAGAAATAAGGTTCTCTGATTTGAAAGAACTGCATTTCTTCGACTTACTCAATAAAAATTTGTTAACTGAATTTTCGGCTATTTTTCAAGATAACCTTTTGGAAAATTTATGTCAAAAATACAATTTTTTTGATAAGGTGGCCATAAAAAGTGAATTGTGTGTTGTTTATAATGACAATTAAATTTTGGGGCAAAATGAAAATCATGTCAGGACTATTAAATACCTTTTTGATAATGATTTGAATCAAGATTTACCCCAAGTTTATAAACTCTTATGTCTAATTGTTTATATCCCGATGACATCGGCTTCCGTAGAGCGCTCGTTTTCCACTCTTAAGAGAATTAAAACTTATTTACGAAATTCAATGAGCCAGGATCGTTTGAAAAATATTAGTTTGTTGTCCATTGAAAAGGAATTGGTAAAACTTTTGGAGAAAGACAAAAAATTTTATGAGGATATTATAGATCATTTTGCTAACGTTAAAGATCGCAGAATCCCGCTAATCTTCAAAAATAAATACCTAATAACTTTTTATTTGCTCTCACCAGCTGTTAACAAATTCGTTAAGTAGGTACCTATTTTGTGAAAGAAAAAAAAATGTGATGAATAGATGAATTGATTAATTGGCTGAGAAGAGTTTTTGTGAATATTGTAAATAGGAGTTGTAGGTCTCAAGGTAGACACTCGAAAGTGAAAACAAATCAATAGCTTAGGGTGCTTGTTTTGACCTATGGTATATTTTTTAACACCTCTTGTATCCTCCTCAAACCAAAACCTCACGAGCCGCCACTGATGTATATATATATATATATATATATATATATATATATATATATATATATATATATATATATATATTGGTCGATACAAAGAAAAATCCACTCCGAACTTTGTCTCTTCAATTTGTCAGATTCGTCCCGATCTATATTCGGATAACAATTTTTTTCTATCGAATAAAATGGGGCAGTTTATATTCCAAACAGTTTTTAAATCAAGATTCTATATTTCGTTATTCCCAAAGGATTTTTCCATCATCTATATATCAATGTCTTCCCTCTTGTATTCTTAATGTTATTTATTTTCCAACAGAAAGGCCATTTCAATTCCAGAAATTCCTATCATTCCATCAGATAGTAAATTATATTCGTGATGTCATTTCAAAAACCCGCCCGAAGAGCTCTCCTTTTGATAATAATTCCATCTTCATTCCTGATGTAAATAAGTAAATCCGAAAAAACTCCGACTACGTAGCGAAATCAAATTGATAACAAACATATCCTTATCAATTATTCAGACTTCTGGAAGGCAAAATTCCATGGAAAGTAATGGAAAAGCATCGTTCTCGTACATCTAAGAGTGTATGACGGGGAAAAAATGAAACAGATCGCCTTTTTTGCTTAACATTGAAGGAAAAGAAATTCAAAGTTTTGTTTGTTGATAGACATGTATTATGAAGATTTTTGAGTGCAGAAATCAACATCGAATCTTGATGACTCCATCTAGGAAACTCCTTGAATGTTTTCGAATGATTGTGGCGATATTCTATTGATTTATTCATATTCACACGAGGATTTTACACAGGAAGTTCTCACTTTCATTTAGAATACACACATTCAGTTTAAGGATAAGGTGGAACGTTGCTTACGTATTAGTAGTGGGCGATACTTTGAATTGATAACCCATGGTAGAACTTGCCTGTGAGTGAAGCAGCCACGTACAATGTTAAAGAACGCATGGTACCTGTGTGTTTCCATTCTTAAATAGAGGGTGAGGGTTAGGTTTTCGAATTTAAAACTGAATTTGCATCAATGCATAATATTCATAGCCACAATCTTCAAATTTACAGTAAGTTTCACAGCAATCACTCGAAATTATTTTTCGAGAAAATATATTTCCTTGAAAAAATTCAATTGACTGAATTTTTATACACTAATTTTCAGTGAAAAAAAAAAGATCAATTACCTATATTACCAAAACATCAATTGCGTACACACGTACGTACAAAACCATAGTTTTTTTCAGTCTACCAAACTGTTTGGAAAGATGCCTGAGGAAGAGGAATATTCAGCTCTAGTGGCAGTGGCGGGTACTTATGCACTTGTGCAAGAAAAAGGAAAATAAAAATCGTCGCCGAATCTGGTCTAAAGCTTGGCATCTAAAAAAACCATTACTCTTCGTAATGGTTACTCCATTGATAAATCGTCAAGACTTATCGCCAATAACTGCATTGCTTAGATATTTAGCGACTGGAACGAATTACCAAGATTTAAAATTTTTTACTATAATATGTTCGAAATTCTCTACGAGATCAAAACTTTTATATTTTCTTTTCCAATCCCACCTCGACGACTATTCATTTTAGAAACAACTGTACTATTTGTAGCATTTGGTTGAATTATTTGCAGCTTCTTCATCAAATTTTGTATGCTTAATTTTTTTATTTCGGTCTGAATAGTGTTCTGATATTTTCTGCCACAAGCAGGGTAGGCCCCTGTACAACTCAACAAATTTCCATAAAAATTCCCGGGACATTGTACTTCAATCAGACATACTAATAAAACTATCTGCAAACATTTTCAGTAAATAATATGCAAATCTATTAAATGTTAATATTCGTTTTGAAACCCAAACAATGTGAAAACATAGAGTAATCTGAATTTAACTTATTATTTTAAATACCTACTGCAGTAAACAATTGTTTGAAAACACTAAAACGACGCTACTGCTTCAAAAACGTACACACCAGGGTAAATCGCCTCCACACGTTGACTCCTACAAGTGTTCGTTGGAATGAGCATCCAAAAATTCAAGCGATTTCAGAAAACATCAACGCGGCGTTTATCCGGGTTGTGCATTCAAAAACGTGCGTTTTTTGCATTCACAGAAGGCCCCCACACATGTCTTGATACATCTACGTGCAACCAATAACTTTAATGTTGATGCAAAAAATGCACAAAAACCTGAATGCACAACCCAGATAAACAACGCGTTGATGTTTTCTGAAATCGCTTGAATTTTTGGATGCGCATTCCAACGAGCACATGCAGGAGTCAACGTGCGGAGGCGATTTACCGTGGTGTGTGCGTTTTTGAAGCAGTGAGTACTATCAAAATGAAAAGTTAAATTCAGATTATTCAATGTTTTCACGTTGTTTGGGTTTCAAAACCAATATTAACATTTAATAGATTTGCATAATATTATCTACTGAAAATATTTGCTGATAGTTTCATGAGTATGTCTGATTGAAGTAAAATGTCCCGGGAATTTCTATGGAACTTTGTTGAGTTGTACAGGGGCCAACTCTGCTTGTGGCAGACAATATCAAAACACTATTCAGACCGAAATAAAAAATGAAGCATACAAAATATTGATAAAGAAGCTGAGAATAATTCAACCAAATGCTACAAATAGTACAGTTGTCTCTAGAATGAATAGTCTTCGAGGTGGGATTAGGAAAGAAAATAAATAAGTTTCGATCTCGTAGAGAATTTCAAAGATATTATAGTAAAAACTTTTAAATCTTGGTAATTCGTTCCAGTCGATAAATATCTGAGCAATGCAGTTATTGGCCATGTGTCTTGACGTTTTATTAATGAAGAAACCAATTCATTACCAAGAGTTACGAAAAGGTTTTTTTTCTTCCAAGCTTTAGACCAGAAGAGGAGATGATTTTCATTTCCTTTCATCTTCCATAAGTGCATAAGTACCCGCCACTGCTACTAGAGCTAAATATTCATCTTCCTCAGTCATCTTGCCAAACAGTTTTGTAGACTGGAAAAAACTATGGTGTTGTACGTACGTGTGTACGCAATCCGCTTGCACGTTTTTGGTTGCACGTTTTTGGATGCACCTCGATGTATCAAGACATCGACGTCCGCGTAAAGCTTGTCATTAACATTATCGGTTGCACGTTTTTGGATGCACGTTGATATATCAAGACATCGACGCCCGATGTTTAGGGGCCTCAAAAGTCACATTTGGTTTATATGTGTGTACCTAATCACTCTTGATCATGACTCAACTGATTCTTTGCCCTAAATATCAGATAGGAAATTAATATTTTTTTTCTAGGTGCTCTGTAATCTAATACTAAGAAGTAGGTATATATCTATAGTGAGCTTGAAGATAATATCCAATCAATAAATGAAACAGTTCATGCGTTCGAAATATTCACGCACTAATATTAAAGTATTAAAGTGTGGTGAAAATGGGCGTGTAAGAATAAGATAACCTTTCGTAATTTCTCCGTTTTCAGAGTAATACGCTTTGTCTCTACAACTCTCTAGCGTTCATTTTGATTTAAGTCTATTGTGTAAGAAGAAGACTAGTGTAACAATAAAGTAATTTAATTTGAGCGAAATCCCACATGGGCTTGGCCAATGTTGAAGTTCGAAATCAGTGGCGTGTTTCGAATAAGTAAAAGTCTTCAGAATTTGCTCGTTTATTTCAATCAATTGAATTAGTTGAAACTGTATATCCGAAAGCTTTTCATTTCTGATATAATAAAAATATTACTACTAAGTATATGAAGTTCAATATTAGATATTCCGATTTTCGAATACTGTGGATGAAGTGAAGAATTGTCTTCAATTGGAATTTCTTTTTTACCAGAATCATTTTTGTCAGATTTTTATTGAACGAACAAAATAATGATTTGCTGCTTTATAATCTGATAAGTAACATTAATCAATATGAAGCAACTTTCTGGTTTTGGTGAACTAATGATATTAGTTCTTGGGAAATATTTTGATTAAAGAAAAACAATATGCCCACTACAGATATTCATAAAACTAAAGCATAGAATCATTATACATCTGAGATATTAAATTAATTCTTGTGATCAATACTAAAAAGTCCGAAAAAATGGCTGCTATATTATAATTGTGAATTGTATCAAGTTACGACTATTGCAAAAGTTTTTCAGTTGTGTCATCTTGAAGAATTATATTTTCATAAGAATCTTCTTACATGGTACTGAAATCTCACATCTGAGAAGATTTTATAAGTAAGACAATAAATTATGAATATGAATAAGTACAAGCAACTTATCAAGCCTGCATAGAAAAAATAAGACTGAATGAAATATTTTTAATACTGATATAATATATACTTTTTTTATAACAGTGAATTATATAAATGGTCAAGTCACCCCTATCAAAATCTGCATACAGCTGTTTCGATATTATTAGATCTCATCAGTGCAGCTTATTTGACTCGGAGTGCATGAACAAATATTTGATTGTTCTCCAATCAAAATCGCGGCCTAGACTACTATATGGATAACAACCCAGAGCACCATCCACCAAAGATATTGGAAACCAACAATTAATTCACTGCTTAGATCGAAAATGCAGAATCCCGTCGCAGGAATACATATCTGCTGACATTAAAATAACTACTCTGCAACTGTGGCGTATGTTGACCATCTTTCATTATTTGATTATAAATACTTATGTTGAGCATATCATTCAATATTATTGGAATTGTCAAGCCAAGTACATTTTGTTTCCAGAAGAGTAGAACCTATAGCTTATCGATTTCTTGTAACCCCAGTGTAAGATCCGTAGTATTGCGTTCAGAAAGTTATTTAGACTTTATGTATTTTGCATTTAACTATTCGTTCCTCACTTAATTACACATCAAAATAAACAATTCAATTGTAACAAATCTTTCGTTATTTGTAGTATCTAATTCGTTCTTAATATACATGTAAACATATAATGGACTAGAGAATCGAACCCTGAGGTGCACCTGCGCTTCGCTGGAGAGAGCTCTATTCTCCCTGCTTTTGGATAACTGACATCCAATATTATTTTGAAATAATTTGACTATCATACTGATAGGCACAAAGAAATTAACAAGTGGCCATTTAATGAAGGTAAAGTTGTAAACATCTGAAAGGTCGCGTTTGCAAAAAAATATTCATTTGTTGTAATATTACTTCTGTTTTAAATCTCAAAAACTAGTATACGAAATTTCAACTTAATAATTAAGCTTCAAAAAACTGCATTCAGTTTTTCAAGTAAGTTAAAAAGGAGAGACACAAAGGCCGTATTTTACTATGAGAAAACTAATTTCCAACGTCTAATTGAATACACGTGAGTCTGAGTAAATGTAACTGAAAATGAATTTTTCAAATACGTTATACCGTTCAGTTATCATATTTTGGTTCTGCTCGATATTATAATATAAGTAAATTTGAGTAACTATTTTCCACTATAAAGAGTACTATTACCTTGATCAGAGTGTCGATTTCTGAATACAAACGAACCGCTAATGTTGAGATAATGAAAATTGCTCTAGGAAATAGTTCGTTAGATCATGAAGAGGTGCAACCATCTGAATGTCAGTATTACGTTAGTCGAAAAGACGTTCACTAGAATCAAGATTAAGCTTCTTCAACGGAGTATTTCAAGCAACATCGAGCTGAGTGATTTATAGATTACAAATTCTTGATAAGGCTTTTCATTTATCACAGAACGAAAATAATTCACTGATGGAATATTAGGACAACAGTCATTTGAAGTCACGTTTTTTGTTAATTCAAGTGATGTGTTATAATCATTGAAATAGCATTACGAATGAAATATTAATTACGGCATCACAATTGAATTCAACTTAGATTTAAGATCACTCTAATTTATTAATTAGGATCATGAAGAATGAGATACTGGAGCACTATCATCAAAACAAACAAGAATACATATATATATATATATATATATATATATATATATATATATATATATATATATATATATATATATATATATATATAAATATATATATATATATATATATATATATATATATAAATATATATATATATATATATATATATATATATATATATAATAAAAATTAATATTTATTTGCGCTAACTAGGCGTGGCGCGTATGTAAACGAAAAAATCGATGATTAATTAAATCAACCCTCCAACGGAACTTGTTTTATGAGATTCGACGACATGGAATTCCCATTCATCCGCTAGGGGAGAATGTTAGAAATTTCGACATCGACGCCACACACGACGGAAACACGTTCCGCTCCTTATATGCTTCTATTTTCCATCCGATATTTCTACATGACAGAAAACATTGCAGTTTTCTACAAAAATGATACACATTCAAAATGTATATTTCTAAGCGAAAACGATCAATGTCAGAATTACATCAATTTTTTCAACAAATTACAAGAATGGATTTTAAAATAGTCATTCATACGTTTTAAGAGATGATAGATATGCATTTTAAGTAAGGCAGCGATTATTGATATTAAACGATAGTGATTTTAAGCCACTTACTTTGAAGGCCTTTGCCTCCTCAGAACGCGTTTCCAGATTCATGTTTATAAAAACTTTTATATATATTTGTCGGTGTAGAATCATCACCCGAAAGATTTTCTATATATATACAGGTTGGCCCACCCCGTACGCCTCGGTGTTTCTATGAGAAATGAAAAGAGTGGGGAAATTTTTTTTGCATAGTCATATGTGGGTCCATGAGGAGCATAACGTAATTTTTTTTCTTATGGAACACCCTTAATTTTTTCACATTTTTAGATACTATAGACCAAATAAAGGTGAGTAACTGTTATATCTATATATATATATATATATATATATATATATATATATATATATATATATATATATATATATATATATATATATATATGAATCCAGTCTACAGCAAAAACCATATTTTTTAAATTTCTGAAATTTGGTGGGAAGTTAAGTCTGATCATGTAGATTCCCACTAAGACGGGGTTTTTTAAAATTCCGCCGTTAAGGGGTTGAAAAAGGGTAAAACGTGTTTTTTGATGTTTCTCGCAAAATAATGGACTTAGCGATTAGTGTTGCCTCTCGACGAGACGAGACGAGAGAATGCTCTCTCTCGTCTCGTCTCGTTAGACGAGAGAAAATGTGACTCTCGTCTCGACGAGAGCCCGTTTCTCTCGCTCGAGAGAACCTCTCTCTCGTCACGTCTCGACCCTTTAAAAAAATATATATTAAATCCCTATGTATTTTATTAGGGCTTGCTCCCTCCAAACCTTTTTTAGGGGTACGACTCTGAAATGAACTTTTCTCTTGAAGAATGTATTTAATTTTCTTCCTTTCCAACATAAAAATTTCTACGATAAAATTTAGTTTTATTCCGATTTATCCTTGTACTTCACAACAATATTTGAAAAACCTGGCAAACTATAACATCTAAAGCAAGTAAACATACATAATTATAATAATTGATTGAAGAACAAATTATTCATAATATCTAATGCCTGGACACTAGAGGGAGGAAAAATAAATTTTATAAGAAAAACGAAAAATGTGTATTGAGGTAAAAGGAGACTTTTCTTCCCTAACGGAGGAGGAAGAAAAAGTGCCATTTTTCTTCCTTGTATGCGGGTGTATTTTTGTATATTGTAACATAGTTACAAAAGTAAATGAAATTATTAAAAGTAAGTACCTGAATAATATAATAAAACAATGAAATGGGGAAAAAATACATATTTGTGTATTAATTGTATCATTTAATAATATATACCTATATGTAATTCTATCAGGACTAGTCCTTTTTCAAACATAATGTAAACACCATGCTAGATACTAAATGACGGAGAATGTGAGGTCACTATCAACGATCAATGAAAGAAGTATACTTTTTATATATTATTTTTTATTAAAAAAATATTATGTATTAATTACTTTTAAATGTATACCTTTTATTAGTCGATGTAATCAATGCACGATAAAAAAATTCAGCATAAATATAAATATTTAAAATTCCTGCATTTTTATAGGTGTGTAAATAAAGCACTTTTTCTTCATTTAACTCCGAAACGTTTTTTTAAGGAATTCTCCTTGTACATTAGATTCACGTAAAACTGAGCATACATCATAAATAAGAAAAAGCGCCCCTTCCTTCCCCCCTACCAACCACGCTTGAGTTGGAAAATTTAACAGGGAAAGTTGGTAAAATAGTAATAAATTTAGTAAAAAAAAAGAAACGAGGGAGCTTTTCATTCTTATTTTTTTGGCCAGTAGGTATTTCAATAATATAGGATTTTCATAATATGAGATGGCATTTCCATAATGCAAGTCGGGAATTGGTATCTTCTCCTCCCCTAAAAATATTTTCGCGACGACCCTGACTGCTAGACTAACTTTAATGAAATAACATTTAAAATTCGGACATTAAAAGGTACCAATATACATTTGTGTGTTCGTCTATAAAAATATAGATAATATTAGTAGTTTCGTTCCACATAATTTTGTCTCTTATAAACATGATGGAACGAACCATTGTATTTATGTAAATTCCTAGAAAAACCCAATCGGGGTAAACTTAACCATAAACTCATAAATCAGGATTGTCACCTATTTTCCGAGATCTAGATAAGCAATACAATAATTGTTAAACAAAAGAGTATGGAATTAGGGTTATTATCGTTTTTCTTTAAAACTTTTAGTTATGATTTGTGTCTTATAGCGTGCGGTTGGTTATTTGTAAGAATTTAAACATGAAAAGAACAGGTCAAACTTATTTGAAATTTGGAGAACATTTGAGTGATCAAAGCAATAGTGATATTGAAATGGACGAGAGTGACAAAGATAAAAACTATACGCCTGTGCAAGAAGTAGGAAGTGACATCGACATGTACGAAAATATTTTTTGAAGTTATTATATACAATTACATACTTATTTGCAACTTTACATGCTCTAGAACCCAAACGAGCTAAGTTACAAAAAAACTTTTTCTCCCAATTTTTAACAGCTATTCTTTCATAAAAATAGGTAGGTACCTACATTTTTCCCAAAAATTTGTCACTAAACTTTTTTAATAAAGGACCCCGCAAGGAATACATGGGCTTTTGGTTTTCCGCGGAATTTGATGAAACTCGGGTATGTCCTTTTTATTTATTTTTTTAACAGACGTAAACTAATATTATTAAAAAGCTATTCAAAAGCTAAGAAAGTCAAAACAGTTTTCCTCAGTCTTAGGGTGAGTTCGGGTTGAGGCTCGGAGCACTCGGAGAGCGCACTATTTTTTGGTATTTTTGGACCTCGGAGTATATAAAGTTCGATCGGAGTTATTAAACTGTGCCAAACTAAACATACTAGAGTGTTTTTGGAGCTCCAATAATAACAGAAAAGCGAAAACAGTGCACGCTCCGAGTGCTCCGAGCGTCAACCCGAACTCACCCTTAAACTATTCGGGTCGTCAAAGATGCAAATGTGTAATTTTTTAAGCTGAGGTAAATATCTCAAAAACAATTTAACCAAAACAAGTTATGTCGACCTTTATGTCTTGAAATTTACGTAAAATCCAAATGTATAATAATATACGGTATGTTTTACTTATTTACTCAAAAATTATTTTTCTGTTTTACCAGTCAGCAGAAAAAAGCTATAAGTTTTACAGCAGTATTCACAATCTGCCGCTAACTTTTTAATAGGCTCTGTTGAGCGCGTAAAGGCGGCTACGCACCTAGCTGTCTACTTGACAAGTATGCTGACACAAGCTTTTTGTACAATTATACATTAATGTGTGTATGGTAAAATACAGCAGAAGTCTTTGCAAGTTTTACCATACACACCTTCATTTATAATATTGTTCAAAAAGCTTGAAAAAGCATACTTGTCAAGTAGACAGCTATATGTGTAGTCGCCTTTACGCATTTAGCGGCCTGATAAAAAGTTAGCAGCTGATGGTGAATACGGCTGTTAGTTTGCCAATCGAAGATAGCAATAGTGCAAACTTAGTCACAACCTGTATATATTATTACTATTTACTACTAATAACTACCCGCTATTAATTTAAAATGGATAATGTAAAAACTAAGTACAATATACACTGCTTAATTTCAAAGAATATTACGAGAGATCTAAATATTTATCACGATTTTTGCATACTTTGATAAAAACTATAGGAAACATGACATAAATAACGGCTTAACTTTTTAATTTGTAAAAAATGTTTTTACGAGAGATCGAGAGAAACGACAAATTCTCGACGAGAGAGGGGCTTTCTCTCGTTTCGTCTCGAAATTTTTTCGAGAGAAAATATCTCTCTCGTCTCGTCGAGACGAGACGAGACGAGACGAGAGACGAGAATCTCTCGTCTCGGCGGCATCACTATTAGCGATCCCGTTCTTCCACTAAAATGTTAAGTAAAATGAACTCTAGAAAGTGGTTTCTCAGTTTTTTGAAATTCCATCATTTAGGGATGCAAAAGGGGTAAGTCTGTTTTTTTTATATTGGCTATTTCCGGCAAAATAATCGACTTAGCGATTCCGTTCTTCCACTACAATGTTCCTTATAATTTTATTAAAAAACAATCTTCTGCATTTTTTGATGTTGTATCATTTAGGGGTTGAAAGAGGGTGAAATGTGTTTTTCGTATATTGGCTATTTTTGGCTGATTCTCGCAAAATAATAGACTTAGCGATCCCGCTCTTTCACGAAAATGTTAAGTAAAGTTAACTCTAGAAAGCAGTTTCTCAGTTTTTTGAAATTCCATCATTTAGGGGTGCAAAAGGGGTAAGTCTGTTTTTTTTATATTGGCTATTTCCGGCAAAATAATCGACTTAGCGATTCCGTTCTTCCACTACAATGTTCCTCATAATTTTATTAAAAAACCCTTTTCTGCATTTTTTGATGTTGTATCATTTAGGGGTTGAAAGAGGGTGAAATGTGTTTTTCGTATATTGGCTATTTTTGGCTGAATCTCGCAAAATAATAGACTTAGTGATCCCGCTCTTTCACGAAAATATTAAGTAAAATTAACTTTAGAAAGTGGTTTCTCAGTTTTTTGAAATCCCATCATTTAGGGGTGAAAAAGGAGTGAGTCTGTTTTTTTTTATTGGCCATTTCTGGCAAAATAATCGACTTATTGATTTCATTCGGCCACTAAAATGTTCCTTATGATTATCTTGAAAAAACACTTTCTCCATTTTTTAAAATTCGATCATTCAGGGGTTGAACGGGGGTGGAATAAATGTTTGGTATAAAGGCTATAAAGTGTATCTATAGAATTTTTGAAGTATAAAAATAATGATAAGTATTACGTACGATACGCAATATGTACGAAATTTAGAGCATACAAAAAAGTAAATCTTAAATATTTTATTTTATACAAACGTTGTAATCCTTTTTTATTAAACACTATTTTGTATATGAATTATATTTTTTTTGTGCAGACCATTCTTTGAGTTTTCTACTAAACAATTTGTCATAATAGTGTGTTGAAATCACACAATCATTACACAATCATACACAATCATTGTCATAATAGTGTCATACTAGCAATAGTATCTTGGTATATAAAAGTGTTTACAGAACGATTCTGAGAGATTAAAAAAAAAATTTTGACAGTATGACACGGGCTATTGGCATCGTGGATTTAACACGACGCCACCCGGTGAGGTAAAGGCCGTAAAGGGTCAATATATAAATTTCTTCTCAATACGCGGTGAAAAGTCATAAGTCTGTCGACTGACATAATGACTACTGCGCCGCTGTCTGTACGCACGGTATTATGCCTATCGGTATGCTTTATCGAGAAATTTAGGAACGCGGAACGAGTGAACTCAGTAAAACTCGAAACTCGAAAGCCAAGATTCATACGTATACATATATGGATAGGCGGGCGAAGCCGCGACGGGTCCCGCTAGTTCCCTATACCTAAAACTAACCGTTGCTGAGAAATGTTGAGAAATTGAAAAATACGGACCATAATTTAAAAATTGTTTACACCCTGTAACATGTAACTAGCTGCTTGTAGCTGAATTCACTGCTTAGCTGAAAGGTTAAAGTTAACTATCACATAAAAGTTTTATTTCCATATTGTACAGAGTGGTGAAAAAAATTGCATCAAAGTTTGGGCACATTTTTTATTGAATAACTTCTTAAAGTTAAATGGAACATCCTGTATTTAATGGCATATTTTGACGAAGAATTAGATTCCCTTTGAAACTATATCAGGGTTTCCTATACCTATCTCTTATGATTTTCACGCAAAAGACGTTTTTATATTTTTCTTATGAGTAATTTCGTCATCTTAAAAATGGAACATCCTGTATTTTAATTAAAAAGTATTTTCAAAATCTTTTTATTAAGGAACACGTAGATTCGCTAAAAGCACGAGTTTATATTTTTGCAATTACGGTGATCTCAAGCAAAATTTAGGCACAAGTATAAACTCAAATTTATTGCCATTTCTAAACTTTTAAAACATTCTTGAGAATGAAGGATCACCTGTGTTAATTATTAAGACGAAATATGTTCAATTACCCCTGTTTGTTAGCAAATGTATTAGGCTTCATCGAAAAATAACTTCCAAAAGAATATTATTATGAGGTCAATAAAAATTACATTTCAGTATGACTGTCATCAAAGTTGCGATTTCTTATAACTATCCTACTATTTTTTTCAATAATAGTAGGCTTTGGCCTTGACACAAATAATAATTTTTTTACCATTTACCTTCTTTTGATTTTTCAATAAAAGGAGTTCTAAAATGTTTTTAGCTTTTCATTACAATACACGATGTTCCACTTTTAAGATAAAGAAATTACTCATAAGTAGAATATAAAAAAGTCTTTTGCGTAACAATCATGAGAGATCGGTAAAGGGAACCCTGATATAGTTTTAAAGGGAATTTAATTCTGCCTCAAAATATGCCATTAAATACAGGATGTTCCATTTGACATTTGAGAAGATATTCAATAGAAAATGTGCCCAACATTTGATGCAATTTTTTCCACCACTCTGTACAATATTGGAATGAAACTTTTATGTGGTAGTTAACTATAACCTTTCAGCTAAGCAGGAAATTCATTTACAAGCAGCTCGTTACATGTTACAGGGTGTAAACAATTTCTAAATTATGCTCCGCATTTTTTAATTTCTCAAAATTTCTCAGCAACGGTCAGTTTTAGGTATAGGAAATATAACAGTAACTTACCTTTATTTGGTCTAAAGTATCTGAAAATATAAAAAAATATAGAGTGTTCCATAAGAAAAAATATAACTTTTTATTTTTCAAAATAATTTTGGAATATGCTCCTCATGGACCCACATATGACTGTACTAATCTTTTTTCCCACTCTCTTCATTTCTCATAGAAACTCCGAGGCGAATTTGGTGGGTCACATATATATATATATATATATATATATATATATATATATATATATATATATATATATATATATATATATATATATATATATATATATATGTAAGTTTGGAGTTTCGTCCAACCTAACGATGCGCTCAGTACAGTCGACTGAGCGGATATCAGGGTTGCGAGGTTTCTCAAAGATTTATCAAGGCATCATATCCAGATACCTTGACTACTGTTCATTTTCAATTGTATCAATTTGACACTGTCATAAATTGTATATTTGTTGAAAACAAACATATTCATTTGTAAATTAATGTACTTGTTTGTTGATTCAGGTAATGTTATAATGTATTGAATAGGTTTAATGTATGTAATTATGTGTTTGAATAAACTTTTCAGTTATTGCTAGCATCAACAGCCGTACTTAAATTCATCATAAGTCTTGATAGCAGACTTATAAATCAACAAACAGACAAAGCATGACTTCACCACGTGCGAAATTTCATTTCGTATCTGATTGTCTGAATGCAAAAACGATTGTGAAGATGGTCAGAATACAGCTCGAAAATGAGGATAGAATTTTTCAATTCCCAAGGGAGTATCAACTTAAGGAATACCACCAGAAATTATTCGACACAAGCGTTGTGAAAAATGTAACCAAGAGCATGAAGACACGTGGACATTTTCGGAATGTATGGATAACACTGAATGAACTCAAAAACAATTACATAGAAGAGGAGGGTAACATATGTTTTAATGGTCTTTATTTGGACGAGGCACGGGCTCTCACCGATCCCATCCCCATCTCATCTCATATTTCTAAAATTGAATCGGTCGAAAACTTAAAAGAAAACAGAGAAATAGCATTCTTGAATTCAAAAAAAGTTCATGATCGAAACAAAATTTATTATGATAAGAATACGAAACTAATAACATATGAAGAGGGTGACCTTATATATATCCAAAACTCAAGTCGCCTAAACCGGAACAAGCTAGATCCAATCAAAATGGGTCCTTTTAAAATAAAAAAGAAAATTTCAAATTTACTCTACATTATAGACTCGGGTTTCAAAAGAAAGGAATCAAATATTTTCCATGCAAGTAAAATGATCCCTTACTGTCCTGCTCCCGAATATAATTTACACCAGTTTAGTGGGGGAGAGGGGATGTAAGTTTGGAGTTTCGTCCAACCTAACGATGCGCTCAGTACAGTCGACTGAGCGGATATCAGGGTTGCGAGGTTTCTCAGAGATTTATCAAGGCATCATATCCAGATACCTTGACTACTGTTCATTTTCAATTGTATCAATTTGACACTGTCATAAATTGTATATTTGTTGAAAACAAACATATTCATTTGTGAATTAATGTACTTGTTTGTTGATTCAGGTAATGTTATAATGTATTGAATAGGTTTAATGTATGTAATTATGTGTTTGAATAAACTTTTCAGTTATTGCTAGCATCAACAGCCGTACTTAAATTCATCATAAGTCTTGATAGCAGACTTATATATATATATATATATATATATATATATATATATATATATATATATATATATATATATATATATATATATATATATATATATATATATATATATATATATATATATATATATCTATATATATATATATGGTTAAATGTGATTAAAGGTCTATTGTGAGCATGTTGCAAATTTTTCATGTTAAACAACTCTACAAACAGAATGCAATAGCTTTGAAATATACCATTTCAAGAGCATAACTAAATTCGTAAACTTAAATGTTCGTTTCGAACCTCTACGTGATTCAATTGAGTAGACTAATTTTTCCTTCTAACGAGACTTGCTAAATAACGGGGGTTTCGTCATTTTCACCCTCCATTTCTATAACGCGACTACTTACTCGAACGAAGTTACTCATCGAATATTCGTGAATTTCTTGTTATATTTCACCGAGAAATCTTGTTATTATTTGTGAAAACAAATGATTATATTCTACACGACCCAAATGTGTTTTCTGAAGTACAGCAGGTTTATTTAACAAATTAGCACCATGTTTCCAATTCGCATTCAAGGACAATAAACTTCTTGAATAAACTTCAAAACAATGATAATTGATTTTACGATTCCCACAAATGGATTTGATGCATACAATGCTATCTTCAACTTGAGTTACGAGTTCAGTTTATATTTACACATGGAAATGACGATTTGAAGTAGATTCCACTTCTGATTGAATTTCATGTTCACACAACGAAAGATCATGGAATATTTCGTTGTTATTATTATATTTATTTCTTTGGAGGTCGACTTTCCTTCAACTATAACTCCAGATTATCCAAAGTTTCACGTACGACCAGATTTTTAAGAAGTCATTTCTCAGTAGCTTTTTTATTGGTACAAATAGAGAAATAACTAATAATCAAAGACAGTGACATGCAGGACTGTAGCCAGGGGGGCGCCAGAGGGGGCTGAGACCCCTCTGGAATTATTGAAGCCCCCTCTAGAAAAGATACCAGAATTATTACAAACCAAAAATGTTTATATCTGCGTTGAAACATAAATAGGTATTTTCGAGACTTTTAACTCAAATTACTAGATATTACAATCAAAACCACGATTCTGTTTCGAATATCTTTATTTTTATATAAACTGTTCACAAGACATCATTACATCATCATCATCTTTGTCTGTGCTTGAAGTTGTGGATTGGTTCTGCTACTGATACATATCAGAATTAAATTTTGCATACATAGCTTTGCTAGGCTCAAATTATTTACAGCAAATCTCGTTTATTTCCAAGTGAGATCTAATAGACACAACTGAATTTAACGTTTTTAGTATAATTTTGTTTTGAATTTTACATTTAACAATATTAATTAATGAAAATATCCTCTCCAAGAATGAATTGGATGAGGGTAACCTTAGAAGAGTAAATGCAAATAGAGCTAAATCTTCAAACATGAATTTGTAGGCTGCATTTTGTAAATCTATAACCTTCCTCCAAAAAGTGGCTCTATGATATGAACGTCTATAGATATATTTATTTGTTTATATTTAATGATGATAGTACATTGTTATATTTTTTAAATATATTTCATTTTTATTTGTTTCATTTATTTAGAGTTTTCTATGAGAGATTTTTATTTATTATTCTTATTAGAATAAATTTTTTTATTTTTCCAAAATTTTTTCAATTAATATTCGTTTTCCAGTGTACACTTCTAGGTAAAAAGACAGAAAAAGCTGTATATTCCTATCTTTTTTTCACGTATATTTATTTCACTACTATGTAAAAAACAAACCCCCTCAAGAATGTGTTATATATATATATATATATATATATATATATATATATATATATATATATATATATATATATATATATATATATATATATATATATATATATATATATATATATATATATATATATATATATATATATTATATATATATATATATATATATATATATATATATATATAATATATATATATATATATATATATATATATATATATATATATATATATATATAATTATATATATATATATATATATATATATATATTTATTAATATATATATATATATATATATATATATATAAATATATTCATATTTATATACATGTCACCAGGGCCGTAACCAGCACTGCTCTCTAGAGGGGGCTGAATAAATTCTTGAGGGGGCTTGTTTTTTACATAGTACTAATATATATATATATATACTATATATATATATATATATATATATATATATATATATATATATATAAATATATATAAATATATATATATATATATATATATATATATATATATATATATATATATATGTATATATATATATACTTATATATATAATGTTTATATATTCTGATCAAATAGAACAAATATGCAAAAATTGTTTTCGCGTCTACAGGTGGTCTAACAGAAAATTATTGAAAGCGCATAATTTTTTTTTGGAATTTTTAATGCAAGGGCCTATTTTTTTCAATTTAAGAATCTTATCACTGAAATATTTTTTCTCATCTAGGAACCCTTTCGGAGAAATATTAATTTTTCTCGTAAATATTTAATTTTCGTACCAAAAGTTGAAAATTTACTACTCTCCGAGATTCACTGCTGGACTTCAAGAAACGTTAACGGGGTCCAGCCGGAGCAGTTCTGAACTTCCATTAGTTACTAGCTATTTGAGTATATATATATATATATATATATATATATATATATATATATATATATATATATATATATATATATATATATATATATATATATATATATATATATATATATATATATATATATATATATATATATATATATATATATATATATATATATATATTATATATATATATATATATATATATATATATCTATATCTATATAGTAGGAGTATAGTTTTACTAGGTTATATAATACTATATAATAAAAGTGGTCAGTAAAATTTGAAGAAAAAAAAAATATATATATATATATATATATATATATATATAATTGTTTATTTACGAACATTTTAAATATGTATGTCTGGGTTAATAAATATTCGAATTTCTGTTTACGATACCGATTCATGTAGATACGTATCTACAGGTATTCCCGGAGAATTATTGATTTCAGTAATTTGCATATAAAATTGAGATGAGATATCCAGTATATATTCATGATGCAGTAATACATAATAAATATGCATGTATATCAAATGATTTGCTCGCCGGTTGAAAAATGCGCTAGGAAAAGGAGTACCTGAACAATAATCTTGTAATTATTTGACATCAGGCAATACACGCTCTCTGCATTGTATTCCTCTAGTCAAAGCCAGGGATGTCCATACAGTACGATCATACTATTGTATTAGATGTTGATACATTACATTGAAGCATAATTCATGTGTTTTACATCCCAACATTATT
The DNA here is from genome assembly GCA_030704885.1 of Cynegetis impunctata. Taxonomy (NCBI): domain Eukaryota; kingdom Metazoa; phylum Arthropoda; class Insecta; order Coleoptera; family Coccinellidae; genus Cynegetis; species Cynegetis impunctata. The sequence goes on from JARQZK010004345.1 coordinate 551,860, forward strand.
ACTGAATTAATTGGCACATTTCTCGATCTGGAATAGACATCACAATTTTTGATTGAATGATGGTATTTCCATTTGACAAATGTGCTTTGAATATCATTAGTTGTCTAAACAAGAATAGATCATATTTTTATGGTAATACAGTTTATATATTTGAGAAACAAAGGACACAATTTTTGCCCTAGCGGTTTTTTCACACATTTTTTAGTTTTCATATAACCCTTCTTTCATTATTACACTGTTGCGTGATTTCAAAATTATATTTGAATTGTTAGATATTTCAAGTAGGAAAAAATAATTTTTTTTATTCAGTATTCATTTTCTCGTCTTAGCTGTTTTTTTTTTGTAAAACTCAAAGTGCTTTAGTTACAAATGATAAAACAACTAAATAAAAACTTTATGTGACTCATTGTCCTCGGGATTCAATTTCGAGTTCATAGGCGCCCATGAACACCCCTTGACATAGTGGCACACACCTTTGTAGTTGCATGTTCATAAAAAAATGTGGTATTCCTCAAGGTACTGTCCTAGGGCCATTGATATACTTACTGTATGTAGAAAGTTTATCAGAAGTGAATCTCACTGCCAAGTACTATATATCTGCAGACGACACTTTCAGAATGTCTTAATCATAATAAATTAATTATAAATGAAAAAAAAACAGTATATATGGTGTTCTCCCCGAAATGGCGTGATAAATTAAATAAAAAACCTTAATTTTAAAATAAACAATAAAATCATTAAAAAAGTCGCTTATCATATAATATCTCGGACTCACAATAGATGAGGAATTGGACTGGGGATATCATATAGTCAAAATATTCAATAGACTGAGTGACCTTATCAACTGTGTGAAAAAATAAATGTACCAGGAGACTTCCTATAAGCTGGCACCCTCCTTAACTTTTTCATTCATCATCGTAAGGAAAAAATAAGAGAACTGACATACAGCGAAACTTTTTTCTTTCTGAATATGCTTTTTAAGATTCGGAAGGAGTCTCTCATCCCAGGAAAGAGTCGGATCAGTAAGTGTGTCACATCATATCTAAGGATTGACAACTCCTAGAACCCACTTGTGGTTGATTAGTGATTTTTGTGCTATTCTGAACTCGCAGCTGAAGCTGATAGTTCAAATTATTCAATCGAATAAAATCAAAATATGCTTTACTGCATTTAAAATTACATCATTTATTGACAAAGCAAAAAATATAAGAACTGAACATATCCCCTGAGACGATGATTGTGACACAAAATAATGGAGTCCTAATGTAAAACAATAGTACCAGAAACAAATCGAACCCTCATTTTCATTCGTGAAGTGAATTGTTGCTACATGAAACACATGTTTGACTTCAAATTGCACAGTCCAAGTGAACACAAAAAAAATATGAGACTTCCGAAAAACATTATATTATTTTATAAAAAAGAATGTATCAAAATTATATGATAAAACACTACAGATACACAAGTGTGTTATTAGAAATCATAATCGACAATTTGCCGGTTTTTCAATCAAAGTAGTTACTGAAAATGATATAACACGTTTGCTATTCACCGAAGCATGTGATACGACATAAATTCGAAACTCGTGTGGATGCGAGGAACTGAAAACGTTTTTGAATTGATGTTCTAAATATAGGATTTTCACGTCCGTAGAATCAACCTCAAAAAATACCTAACGGCCAGTCTAGCCTTCTCACATTTGAGTTTCATCAGCTAAATGTAATATTTGCAGAGATCACAAATGATTTGAAATTTCCTTATGATATATACCGAAAATCTGACTTTTTTATAGCATTTTTCGTAATTTTTTAAATATTGTTTTTTGATGTTTAATTTGAACAATTAAAAAGTTATTCTGAAACTACAGAAAACGCGTGATCGATAGAGCTCGAAAATGATAAATTATGCTTTGAAAAACCAAGCTGTAATAGCAAAATCAAAACAAATATTAGAAAATAAATAATTCAAAAAGTACATCATGTATTGAAAGCTTTGCTGTATATTTTCAAATACAACAGAAAAAACAAGAAATATCTGCGTAAAATTGGCGGCTGTTGGAAAAATTCACCCGACAGTTTGAATTCGCCTCGAAAACAACCCTAGATACCAAATTTCATCTCATTTGGTTTGATGGAAGCCGCTGTAGATGCCAATATGTATCAGGGAAAGAAATAAAAATACACACACACACATATAATATATGTGTGTGTGTAGTATATATATATATATATATATATATATATATATATATAGATATATATATATATATATATATATATATATAGATATATATATATATATATATATATATATATATATATATATATATATATATATATATATATATATATATATATATATATGACCAAGAGGTCTGAAACTGGTAAAAAAAGCTACTCCCGCACCTGACCTATCATCTTCCGAGAAATAACGAGTAAAAAGGCAAAATTATCTTCTGGATCAAATCTCAGTTTCATTGGAAAATATGTTGTTCAATGTCCTTGTTTCTAGAAATATAATAGAATAAGATTTTTCTTCTTTGACTTCTATTGCTAAATTTCAGGTAAAACGTCTTAAAGGTATCCTCTCAGCAAAAAAATATTCTCTGCTTGCAAAACTGCTTGATGCGTATAAAGAATTAAGAACTATCGAATACATTTTCACTATTTTGTTCATAAATTATGTAGTATAATAGAAATAACATTATGACATACAAGATCGCAGTTTCGAATTAATTCCGTAGCGACCGTATTATACGTTCTTTTAACATTCACCCTCAGACTATCATTTGAAACTTAAGTAACAAGATGTTATGTCTTTGGACTCAATTTCTCAATAAAAATTGATCTATTGAATTTTTACTAGATAAAGTAGTACCAGCTCAAAGTTTTTTTTCATTTTCTATAACAGTTAAAATAAGTCTACGTGGAAAAGAAAACCAGTTACTAGTTTTACCATGTCTGACGATGTCTGAGCTCTTCTTATTCGCCAAACAAATAAGTTAACAATTTGAAAAATTATCTAATTAACATGAAATGAACCTACTTGGTGCAATCTTACTATAAATGTTCTCCACCCAATTTCACTCATTTAACCAAAAAAATAACCGATTGAGTTTTTCATTTTACCAATTAATTTTCACACTTGAAGTTCCAAAGGCTCAATATGGAGATGTTGTCAAACATATGAAAGTCATGTTTGAATCAAATATTCAAAAGTATTTTTGACACTCAAAGTTAAGTGTTTTTCGAGAATAACAAAAATTATTGAACAGTGAACCATTTAACCTTTACATGAATAAATATCAAATGGAAATTTCAGATTATAACGTCCTTATATAATACAACAATACAAACTCAACCTCAAAATTTATGCCACCAAATATGTTAGTAGTTGTTTCCAGATTTTGATAGCAGCAGGTGAGATATAAGTTCGACTTTTATATTTTGAAAGTATAATGTGTTTCATGTAATTCTAGTGTCATTTACTTTCAAGAACGATGACTGATTATATTGTTTGAAGGTAAATCATACACATCTTGCATAGGAACATACACAAAACTATATATGTCGCACACACTAGGTAGGCCTTCCAAAATTTCATTGGAGCTGGAGCAATATTCTCAATCTATAATATGTTCAAGAATGAATGAATCTGGGCGATACACACTCAAGATATAGGCCAGTCAGTAAAGACATTGAAAATCGAAAATTTAACAATAATTCCAAAAGTTTCAAAACTTTGGTCAAGTGAATGCTACATAGAGAAAGGAACAAATCTCATTTTGCAACATTTTCCGAAGACCGGAGCATTGTTTAAATTGCAATAATATTGAAATTTATATATATAATCTTTATCCCATGTATTACCTTTCGGTGTATGGGTTCTCAAAATTCACAAAGTTACATAACATACAATAATACAATACTCATTTAAACTTAAGAAATTTCTTCCATTCAATTCTGTTTGAAGTCATCTTAATTGCCTCTCTGACATTTTTGCCCCTCTTCTTGATCTCTTTCTCCACCATGTCTTCCCAAGTTTGTTGTGGTCTTCCTCTTTTTGGTTTTGCCTCTATTCTGGCCTCCCATATTTGCCTTATTGGTCTCTCCTTTTCCATTCTATGCAAGTGCCCCCACCATCCCAATTGCCTCTCTCCTACGAACTGTTCCAGTGATTCCACCCCCAGTTCTTCCCTTATATCTTCATTTCGCCTTCTATCTCTTCTCGTGACTCCCTTCACTCCTCTCAAGAACTTCATTTCCACTGCCTGCTACTTACTTCTCACAGTTCGTGTAGTATTCCATGTCTCACAGCCGTAGGTCAAAATTGGTCTGAAAATAGTTTTGAATACTGTCATCTTAGTCTTCTCCTTGACTTCTCTCCTCCTGAGAAACATTTTATTCATTGCAAAATATAGTCTGCCCGCTTTTTCAATTATATCTTCTACCTCCTTCTCTTGTCTGCCTGTTTCCTCTATGTTAACTCCCAAGTATTTAAAACATTTAACTTCTTCAATTTCTTCTCCATCGATTTTCAACCTCAAGTCCTGCCCCTTCTCGTCGTTTATTTTCATAACCTTGGTCTTCTTATTCATATCTATACCAAATTTCTTCAATATTTGGTTCCAAATATCCACATTTTTTTGTATTCCCTTTCTCGTCCCTGACATCAACACAATATCATCCGCAAAGGCACACTCCGATATTTCTACCCCTCTCATATTCCTAAAACCCACCCTTAATTTCTCTGTCTTCTCCTTCGCCTCTTTGATTATCTCATCCAAAAAAATCAGAAACAGTGCCGGGCTCAAGACCCCTCCCTGCCTAACTCCTTCTTTTGTCTCAAATGGTCCTGATTCCATATTCCTGAAGATGACACAATTCAGGGTTTCAACATATATGCCTTTGATTGCTTGCACTAAACTTTCATCAATTCCTCTTTTCTCCATTATTTCCCAGATTTTTCCATTTCTCACTCTATAAAATTGAAATTTATGCTTGTGAAAAACATTCCAAAAGTTCTGCAAACTTGAAGTAGTATTATATATATTATTTCATATCACGTATCAAATTTGCAACCAATTTAAGGGTACGGAACATTTTTTTTATTCAGAATTAACCTTTTTCTTTGATAAACTGACCAAAATAAATCCCAAAAGTTCTGCAAACTTGATAGATACTTCGGAAAAATATACCGAACAGTTGTATTAATTTGCAACCTTTTACGTTGACCGGAATATGTTTATTTATAATTTTTTACTTCGTGGTAATTTTTTCGAGCGAGATGGTCTCGATATAATTACAAAAGTTTCGAAACTTGGTTGCAAATTTAAAAAACATCTATTCTGATGCATATGCAAATTTGCAATCTTCTCCGCGGTCCGGAACTTCATGCAATTTGCAAAACTATTAAAATCCAAAATTCAAATTTTTGCAAATTGCATAAAGTTCCGGAACTCGTACAAGGTTGCAAATTCGCAAATGCATCAGAATAGATATTTTCTGAATTTGCAACCAAGTTGCAAAACTTTTGTAATTATTTCGAGATCATATTGCCCGAATAAATGACTACGAATTAAAAAAATTATAAATAAACATGTTCCGGTCAACGTAAAAGGTTACAAATTTATACAACTGTTCGGTATATTTTTCCGAAGTATGTGTCAAGTTTGCAGAACTTTTAGAATATGTTTGGTCAGTTTATCAAAAAAAAAAATTTTTGGTACCCTTAAATTGGTTGCAAATTTGATAATCGATATGAAATTATATATTTAATACTACTCCAAGTTTGCAGAACTTTTGGAATTTTTTTCACAAGCATAAGGCAAAATTCAATGTTATTGCTATTTTAACAATGTTCCGGACTTCAGACAAGGTTGCAAAATTTCATAGTTTGTTTTCATCTCTTTCCCGACCCTACATTAAAGTACTAAAGTAAAGTAAAGGCTTCATACGGAAGTTATGATTATGGAGGCTCAACAACGGAATTATATCATCGACTTTCATATTCGTCACAACACTCACAACTAATGTTAATTCGGTTTGATTGATCAAGTGAACAACCTCCAAATAAACTATTTGCATTCAAAACAATCAATCTACACACTGGAAAACTTGGGACAACCCTGATCAATTATGGTCAATCATTATTCTCTATACAAAACATATAATAATTGTGAATAATAGTAGCGATATACTTCACCTACTGATGTAATTCACGAACAATATATAAAAATTCAAGGACGCTCTTTGTGTTTCATTAATTCACATACTGAAGAATTACTCATACTTATATATGAATATTCGAAGATTAATATATTAATTGATGAGATAACAATAAAGTATTCCATATATTTTATCTACGAGTTAATAATTTTTTTCTGGTGTAGGTTTCTATTTCCATAGCATGATTCTAATAAGATTTCCCATGCGAAAAAGGCAATTGTTGTTAGGACCTGATATTTCGTTTATATTATACACTGGCCAGCAAAATTAACGCAACACTAAAATTTGGGTCAATTTGAAAGTTAATTTTCTCGCGAACTGCTGAATCAATTTAGATTTAAAAAAATTTCAATGTAGCTTAAATCTTCAGAAATGACGTTATGCAAAGAGAGAAAATTTAAATTCGAGTTTTAGGCATATACTGGGTGTTTGAAGAAAAACTAGTAAAATGCACAAATTTTGTCATATTCTATGGGAATTCCCATCAACAGTATTAGGTGTCTCTCTAAGTCAAAATATAGCCCCATCTTTCACAAGCATTTTGTTTTTTTATTCACGTTTTAATCTCACATATCAAATGAAATACGGAATTTAATGTCGAAAAAAGACTTAAAGACTTCAATTTGCTAGAGAACATGTGAACTGGACTGCTGAAGATTGGGAACGAGTTTTGTTCACTGATGAGACTAGGTTTCATCTCTACAGCAAGGAACTTTTGGAATCGTGCTCAGAAATTATTCGACAGCTAAACGAACGTTATTCACAAAATAATATTCGCTAAACCGAGTTATTTAATGGAGGCTCTGTGATGTTTTGGGGCGGAATTTCTTTGGCAGCTCGTACAGACATCATGTCCTTGCATGGAGCACCTTTAAATAGCAAAAAGTACATTGACGAAATTTTGTCAGAGCATGTGGTCCCTATGGCTAGTTATATTGGAGATAATTTTATGCTAATGCAAGATAATGGCAGACCACATACTGCCAAAATAGAACTAAATTATCTAAATCAGGTGACTATTGAGGCCTAGATTGGCCTCCAGGTAGTCCAGACCTTAACGCTACAGAACATTTATGGGATCTAATGAAAGGCAGCTTAGAGATCATCAACCCCCACCTGCCTCCTTGGATGATGTAGAAAACATTATGAGGGAAATATGGACAAATATAGATCAAGCAAAAATTATACGTCTGGTTCAAAATATGGGTCGTCGATGTCAATCAGTTATAAGGAATAGGGGAGAAAACACCCGATGTTTACTTCTTATTTTAATGTTTAAGATTTTATTTCAAATTTTTTTAAAATAAATTTTAGTTGTTACGTTTTACATTAAATTCCGTATTTCATTTAATAAGCAAGATAAAAAAGTGAATAAAAAAACAAAATGCTTGTAAAAGATGGGGCTATATTTTGACACCTAATACTGTTGATGGGAATTCCCACAGAATATGACAAAAGTTGTGCATTTTACTAGTTTTTCTTCAAACACCCAGTATATGCCTAAAACTCGAATTTAAATCTAAATCGATTCAGCAGTTCGCGAGAAAATTATCTTTGAAATTGACCCAAATTTTAGTGGTGCGTTAATTTTGCTGGCCAGTGTAGCTACTGACTATCAATGCCAAATATCTAGTTACTAGCCATTTCCTTTCAAGCAAATATGTTATCGCCACTTCACGACAACAAAAAAATATTTTTTCAGATTCCAAGAAAAATATTGTGATATTGAAATAAAAACACAATATAAAAAATATTATTCAAATTAATTCAATTTTATATGAATAAATTAATTTCCTATGTGATGATTTGAGATATATTCGTATAGCTCCCATAAATTTTTTGATTTGATAATAATAATCATTTATAACTTTTTTTTTTGATAGTTTTCATAATATTCTCACCTTCCGTTTTTAGGCATTTTTTCTACATAAATTATAGACTATAGCTGAGATGTGCGAGAGTAGTTTTTGAATCCGTTTTATACCTACTAGATCACGATTATCCATGTTTATTGACCTGATTTTTTTTTTTTTTAAAGAGGAGTGACGTGTGCCCTCTCACACGCCCGTCCTCCGTACAATTTGGCTTCATCAACACTGGACATTTAGCCATCAAATACTTAATGAGGGGAACCACTAAAATCTCAGAACGCATACAAACACCCAAGAACACGGTGGGAATCGAACCCACCAACTCCGTCAACGAAGACGGCATAGCGCCACCTATACCGCTCAGCCACGGAGCCTCCAAACCTGATTCTCATTTCTGTACTATTTCTAGATTTTTGTTATTCATCGCTCCCCCTTGTACCATTATTCGGTACGTCTGTTGTGTTTGATACAATGAATGATGAAGAATTATTAATTTGAGCAAGATATTTGAAGGGATACAAGTAACCCCTCAATAATGGTATAAGAAGTTTCATATGTTCATCCCATTTCAAATGTACCAATAAAAAAAAAATAAAGATTTGTATCAACTGCAGAAATCGTGCTTTCAGAATTGTATTTTTTTCATTATTTAATGAAAATTTGATATTGGTGTTGAGTATTAAATGAATAAGAGAAGTTTTATTTACTTATTTTGAGTAGAAATTCTAAATAAATTGAACCACGACTTAATTTCTACTTATTGTATAGTTCCTAGTTCTAATCCCGTTCAAATTAAGCAAAAGGAGCATGAACTGATGTACCTACTTCATAGTTTTGGCCACTTAGCAACAAAATGATCAATTAATTAATAAATAACCCATTCATTCACGAAAAAATATACTCAGACTGAAAGTCTTCAAATGTGCTATTTTTAGTACCTGAGGCTGAAAAAACCCACCATAAATTTCGTACCCACATTCAAGGTTCATTTGACCAGAAATTCATAATTTTGCTGTGAAGCATCCTTTGAGGCAGTATAAAATATGTATTGAGCTAATATTTAATCTGAGAATAATCGATACTACCTTTTACTCAATATATACTTATTTCTATTTATTGCAAAAAAACTCTAATTTGATTTAAAAAATTGTGTCATACAATCTCTAGTTCTTTTTTGAGTATAGATTGATCATCAATTCCGAAATAGTTATCAATAACTATATAATAATTAAATATTTCGTTCAATATTCAATTAGTGAGATTTGCCCAATACTCAGAATAAAGAAATTCATAAATATATAGTAATTCTCCCCGATTTTATGTATAAAAATAAAAGCTTCATTGAAACCAACATAAAAAACATTCTCATACAACTACTGTGCTGTAGAGTTATGTCTAAAATAAATAATTTATTATTGAAAACACCTATGTAAATAGAACCTTTGATCCTAGACAAAAAATACTTACTGTTAATGATTCTTAAAACATGTTAAAACAATAGAAATTTGGAGCAATGTGTCCATTATGCTAATTTAATCAATAATGGTTCATTTCCATAATCTCCTTTTTTTTTATGTTCTCGGTAATCATAGTATTAAAACTGATTACCATGGCTCTATTATTGAGCAAGAATACCTACAAAAATATCATTGAATTTGTTAAATATTTCCAAATTGAGAAAAACCTACTAAGATCTTATTATAATTATGGTACATAAAATATATATATATATATATATATATATATATATATATATATATATATATATATATATATATATATATATATATATTTATAGGGTAAACTTTCCCAAATCGTACCTGTTCCTAAATCGTACCCCATTCAAATTTCGCACGCCTTGTGTCTAGCTGCGCGTCTATCGGTGGCAATCGGCGACTTACGGGTCGACCATGTTATATTCACATATTTGACAGATGTACGCTCGTTCCGCCGCGAAAATTTCACAAAAGTCTTTTTATAGCGACATTACTGTTGTACTGTTAGTTTACAAAGAAGACAATTTTTCATTGAAGACTTGGGTAAGTAGAATAATAGTAATACCTCTGAAAAGCTTATCATTCAAGGTTTATTCCATAGATATTGTGATATTGTAGGTTAAGTTTCCTGACAGTGACACATTCGAAATATTAAATCTAGTCATATGCCTAAAACGTACCTACACATGTATTCCTATTTCGTACTGGTACGATTTGAGATAAATGTCTCACTACGCATGGTTTTTCTACCTACAAGCACTAAGTCTTTTATATTTTATTTTTCATGGAATTTTTTTGTTATTCACTGCATGTTGTGAAAAAATATAGCAGAAGTACAGTAGAAAATATAATTCTTGGACAGAGGAGGACATGAATGAGGCTATAGACAAATACCAAAGCAAAACCATGGGCTTTAATGAAGCTTGTCGTTCATACAAAATTCCTAAGCCTACATTTAGGCGACATGTAAACAACTTAAATAAACACAAGAGACTTGGAAGACCAAATGACCTGACGGCTGTTATGGAAGCTGAATTAGTACAACATATTCTGGAACTGGAGTCATGTTTTTTTGGATTGACAATCAAAGAATTGCGCCGCTTAACTTTTCAAAAAGCTGAAAAATATAATCTCCATCATCGTTTTAACAAGGAGTTACGGATTTTTTTGACAAATATGAAAAACTTCTTGACGATCACAAGTTTTTACCCCAGCGAATCTTGAATGTTGATGAAACTGCGTTAAGCACTGTCCACAAGCCTTCAAAAATTCTGGCAAAGAAAGGAAAGCATCAAGTAGGTGCTGTAACAAGTGGCGAAAGAGGTTTAAATACTACATGTGTTTGTTGTATGAATGCTGCCGGAGAATTTATACCGCCAATGCTTATTTATAAGAGGAAGCGTATGGCCGATGTACTAAAAAGGGGTGGCCCATCAAACACTCTTTATACCTGCTCGGATAGTGGCTGGATAACAATCTGATTCTCCGATCCTAGGAGAAACTGTATAATCGCCAGTAGAGAAACTTTCAGTGCCCCTGAAAGAGACCACCAGCGCCTGCTCTGCTGATAAAATATCGACGCCCAAAGATTCACAGCGACTCATTATATTAAATCTTATCTCCAGGAGCTCTCTCCTATTTCCAGATTAAAGACTACACAAAATAAGTCGTTAAAAGGTACCACTGCATCTCAAGTTTTAACAGAGAGCCCTTATAAAAATGATCTAGAAAAAAAAATTGATGATATGAACAAAAAGAAAGTAAAATTGGACCTAAATAAAGAAAACAAAATAATAGTTGGAAGCTACTAAAGGAATAAATCAGTAGAATTAAAAACAGTCGTGAAAAAGAAGAAAAAAGCAACAGGAAACAGTGAAGATGAGGAATGGTACTGCTTGATTTGCAATGAAAATACAAAAGAAAGCATGATTCAGTGCACAGTTTGCAAATTCTGGATGCACGATCTTTGTGCTGGAGTTAACAAAAGGACAGTCGCTTATCAATGCGACAATTGTAGCAGTTAAGTACGATTTAGGCACACCAGTGTACGAATTAGGAAGAATAATCCTATTTCGTACCATTTTAAGATTTTTTTTTGAATCCCAGAATTTCAAATAGTTTTTGTTCATTTGTTATTTTAATTGCAAAAATATGTTAAGGAATTAAATAAAGTTTAGATTTGTTCAATTGTTGTTGTTATTTTACTTTCACTAACCCTTATGCACCGAAATCTTCTTAGGTGGTACGATTTAGGAAAGTTTACCCTATATATATATATATATATATATATATATATATATATATATATATATATATATATATATATATTTATATATATATATATATATATATATATATATATATTATATATATATATATATATATATATATAATATATATATATATATATATATATATATACATATATATATATATATATATATATATATATATATATATATATATATATATATATATATATTTTCTATATATATATATATATATATATATATAGTCCCATGGTCCCATGTTATCCAGTCTGACTCTGTTTTCATGCACTGAACGGCTCGAATCTATTATCTTAAGTTATTGAGCGAATAGGAAGTATGGAATGGTTTCCCATGTTTCTTTCATTAAAACTGAGATATAGAAAACAAGTTCAATTAGAGACATAATTACGAGAACAAATCATGTAAACTGACAAGCATGTCATAATTGTAACCAATCTTAATAATTTTCTAACGTGAGCAATTTAATCATTTCGTTATATCTAAATTCACCTGTAACAATCGAGATATTCTAAAATTAAATTATAACTAGAACGTTCAAGAAATGCTGGATTAAGTTTGACATATATTTTTTTGACAATAATGGACAATATTGAACGATGTCATTCATTTTGAAACAGACGTCATCAATTCCATTTATTTTCGTCATTTCAACGATCGATTTGAATTCGTTTAACGCAGTCGGAACTTCTGAACTATCAAAAAAGTTCAGCGAACGAATTACGTTCAAATATCCGGATTAAAAAAAAAAGAGTGAAATCCTGACATTTCAGGATGTTCCAATTTATTTCACCACGATTTAATACTAGATTGCGGAAGTGTGCATTCGACAGTTTTATTTCATCAATCTGGAGATCTTTAACTAGACAATGTGAATTGAGAATAGAAAAATCGGACATATCAATCTGATTCATAATTACGAATGTTTGATCTGTGAAAACTTTAAATCCAGTTCTTATTTCAAAATAGATGTAGCTTACGCGTATTATTCTTTTCGCCACCGAATTTATTTCTAATATATATATATATATATATATATATATTATATATATATATATATATATATATATATATATATATATTATATATATATATATATATATGTATGTATAAATAAGCAGCAACGGCTGCTTCGACGTTAATGCGGGCTAGACCGTAATATTGCTTGTTTTCATATATATATATATATATATATATATATATATATATATATATATATATATATATATATATATATATATATATATATATATATATATATATATATATATATATTATAATATATATATATATATATATTATATATATATATATTATATATATATTATATATATACATATATATATATATATATATATATATATATATATATATATATATATACCGGGTGTCCACGGAGGGTGGCTCGCCCCTATTAGTTTTTTGTTTTTGGAGATAATGGAATAAAATTTTGAGGATCTGTTTGATGCATAAAACTGCATTTTTTGACAAATAACTCAACTTCATGCAACTTCCGGTTTCACCGGAAGTGACATAATCTTTCGATTTTCAAATGGGAAACCGGGTGTATTTTCAGTTTTTTTGTCTCCATATGACATTTAGAATACAACCATGTATCATTTGTTACTTTTTGTAACCGCTTCTTTATTTTTTTTTCGAAATGAATTTTTATTCTAGAGGGCTATGCATGCGTTCAAATAACTAATTTCGGTCCTAAAATGTATGTTAAAATACAACTTCACTGTTTTCGATCAAAATGTTCCAGCTATGTGAAGTTTAATTTTAAAACTTTTATTACTATTTTTTTCAAATGGCAACATGGTGGCTCGCCGGGTTAAAAAAAAAAGATAATTTTATTACGATTAATTTGATACCGCACTCTAGGTATTAGGTTGAAAGAAAGCTTTCGATAAAAACCTGAAATCCCATAACCTTAGAACTTTCTTCAATTGAAGAATCTTATTGAGATTAAAATAACATTTGAAATCATCGAGTAGCCTGTGACCAGCACAACTGAAACAAAATATGTACGAAGCCACGCCCACAAATTATTTATTTGAACGCATCTATAACCCTCTAGAATAAAAATTTATTTCGAAAAAAAATTGAAGAACGGTTACATGGTTGTATTTTAAATGTCATATGAAGACAAAAAACTGAAAATATACCTGGTGTCCTATTTGAAAATCTAAAGTTTGTGTCACTTCCGGTGTAACCGGAAGTTGCATGAAGTTGAGTTACTTGGCAAAAAATGCAGTTTTATTCATTCAACAGATCCTGTAAATTTAATTTTATTATCTCCGAAAACAAAAAAGTTATAAGGGCGAGCCACCTTCCGTGGACACCCGGTATATGTATATATATATATATATATATATATATGAATATATGTATATATATATATATATATATATATGAATATATGTATATATATACATATATATATATATATATATATATATATATATATATATATATATATATATATATATATATATATATATATATATAATGATTATTGAATCAAGAATCAGCGTTATACAAAGGAGGGTACAAAAAATTCAATCTGTTTATTATTTGGACAACAATTGTTTTCCAGATGGCGTTAGCTTCTTATTCAGTACAGTGACAAAACACAATGAATACAAAAATCGTTGATCGGACGTTACTGACTATTATTAAAATTATGAAAATCGATAATATAACCCAACTTATCCCTAATCAAACTTTTTTTGTAATTTTCAAATCACAATCTGGCTACACTGGCCTAGATGCTGTTATGTCGTGCGGAGATCAAGTCGGGCTATCGTGAGAAAACGGTCCGCTTTTTTTTCTATTACATTTTCTGCAAGCGTGTGCAAATAAGTGTAAATATTTTAATATATTTGTAACAAAATTTTAATTTCCTGCACTTACTATGAAAAATCTCACGTGCGCGTTTCATACTTCAAACAGTGTACATAGTTTTCTCTGCACATATAAATATATAGTCGACATTTGAAAACAAACAATTTATTCCACATACCTTTTAGGCGAACAAATTCGTCACAGAACTCTCCTCTATGTAGAATTGTTAGAAACACAAACACATGTACAATAACCTAATTGATATTTTCTCTTCATCCCAACAAAACATGAAACAAGCTCTAAAACAATTTTTCCTACGGTAAATACAACACTTTCTTATCCTTAAAAGTTAGTATGTTCAAATCTTCATTTCAAATATTTTTGATAATATTCTAATTTATAATGGCCCGATGCGTGGTATTTTGCATATATTCACATTGTGTTTTCATATATGTTTAGATGATAATATTAGATGATACATAAACATTGATATATACATACTTACATATATTTGTAGTTACTTTAGTGGACTTTTGTCTATTTGTATCTCATAATGATAATAAAATAATAATAATAATAGCTTAGTTTGATTTTTCGTGATTTTATGAAGTATCTATTTTTATAGATTGAAAAATATTCAAAAGTTGTTCATTTATGTTTCGAAACTTCAAAGCTGTATTATGAACAGTAGTGGAGGTCATACAAAACATATTCAATATCGAGTTGCATAAACCGTATTAAGATAATTTTTTAAGCAAATGAGGTCAAGGATCTCATATATAGGCCATGTCATACCAGCCTCCAGTATCAACTGTTACACACTTTTACGGAAAAACGAACAACACACCTCTTAAGTAATGAGTCACCACAAACATCCTCTCTGGTGAGAGTGCAATCAAAGTAAATTACCATAAAAGAATCCTGATTTTCTTACTGCACAATAAGACAGCTCTAAATTGAACACACTCTCAAGTCTCTTTGCAAACAAAGAGCGCATGACGAAAAATACTCAGTATCTTTATTATGCAGTAAAGTAGTAATATTCTAAAGCTACGGTTCCATCGGAGGAATATTGAGGAACATTTTGTTGCTAAATGTTTGTCCTTGTTGCCATGGGTAGAAACTTATGGCAACATACGTTAATTTCTTGTTTACACTGAAGCCACTGAAATTGTCAATAATCGCATATTTTTTAGTAGAAACAATCAACATTTGATGCCGAAACATAAAGAAATTTTAGGGAACATTTAGAAACATTTGGAACATTTACGGAAACAATCAACAGCAATAAAAATGTTCCTATGGTGGTAGTTATATATATATATTCGTTTTTGTATTTCACTGAACACTGAAAATCTTCGACACGAATGTTTACTAGTTGCGTTCTCGATAAGTTTCCACTGATATAGCAACACGGATTTGTTTACACATGCTTCCTATTTTCTTTTGAAGTTTACCGTTCAAAATGGAAACCGGTGACAAGTCGGAACAGTCAAAATTTGTTGACGAAAAATAAGGAAATTTTAAGGAACATTCAGGAACATTTTGGAACATTTACGGAAACACGCAACAGCAACAAAAATGTTTCTCCAGTGGAATCGTAGCTTAAAGGATGACAAGTAGAAACAGTTAACATTTTTTGCCGAAACATAAAGAAATTCTAGGAAACATCTAGGAAACATTTTCGGAAACACTCAACAGCAACAAAAATGTTCCTCAATATTACTCCGATGGAACCGTAGCTTAATATTGGGAATTTATCCACAAGGCATAGTTTCATCTCTACTGTAACGGAATCTGGTGTGGACAAGATTGTCCAAGAACTGAACGATGATAACTTTTGCACCCAAGCCATTAATATAAAATTATCGATTATCAAACGCCTTTCAGTTAGCATCAATCATATTTCGATAGTTGATGTATTAATTGTTTACAATAACTTATTTTTCCACAATCATAACATTACCAACCTTTAGACGCAAATCGCATCTTTATCAAGGTTAAATGATTTAACCTTGATAAACCTTATTTAACTTAAATCTACGAATTAGTCAGTGCATTCTTGAATTTTAATGATCAATGCTTTTGTTTCCATTACTTATATATTATGTCTTGATACATTTTGAATATTATGTATCATTCAATGCTACATCTATTTATTCTTATTAAATAATTGTTCATGAATGAGCTTGTGTACATATAAATATTTATCATTTCATCTGTTGCAATTATGGTATCTACCTAGAAATCTCGGAAATATTATAGTTATGAATGACTGTTGTCTATTATGATCGATTCTAATAAAAGGCAGAATATGAACGATAAAAAAATAATTAAAAATATTCACTTTGAAGATTTATTTAAATGAACTTGCCTGAATCATACCATCGCAATCTTCAGAAAAACTGTAACGACTATTTTATGTTTTTTTTTGTTGGATATTTCAAGTTTTTCATCAAGAGCCACTACGGAGGCGGTAGGCTCACCGATTATATTCACTGCACAAGGCTATTGCAGTTCGTCAGGTCAATTCCCACTGAAACTTTGATTACTAAGTTTGTGAAAAGTTTAGTAGTTTTACCCGTTTGAATATTGATGGTTAAATGCTAAAATAGCAATGTATCAGGAGGCGGACGAATGTAGCGGACATGCGTAAAACTACAGTACAAATATCAAATTAATTTTGATCAATTCGTCACAGAAGTCTAATCATATTTTTTTATATAGGTAATTGGTTATATAACTCATATGTGAATAAACCAATAAATTCTTTGAATTTTGTATAGTTACTGCGTATTGATAATTGAAGAATATACCCTTGACGACGTGATATAATCATTTTGGTGTTTCGCCTCGTGTCAAAATGAGAATGTTTTTATATTGACGATTTTTTGACGTTTGTCAAAAAAAATTAACAATCAAGTTTATGGAAGTTTCGTTTAATTTTTCTGTATGCAACGCTTTGGTTGTAGTTCTGGTGGTGTTGTTTTTTCGTTATATAATGGTAACGAATGCCAACTCAGCAAGTGAAAATAATCGTTATACCGACCTCATCTGTTTCTCAAAATACGTCTCGTGATTCGGAAGTATAATCGATTATTTTCGATGCTTTTGTGATATAAGTGATTAAATAACTCATGTGTGAATATTCCAAAAGAATCCGTGAATTTTGCATAGCTACTGCGTATTGATAAGTGAATATACCCTTGATGACGTGATATAATCGTTTTGGTGTTTCGCCTCGTGTCAGAATGTTAATATTTTCATATGGACTTTTTGACGTTTATCAAAAAAAATTGATATTTTTTTATTCATTATATAATCGTAACGATTACCAACTCGAGCAAACGAAAATAATCGTTATTGGGATCTGACTTGGAGGCGGAGCTTAGGTGACATCTCAAAACCAACT
>JARQZK010004345.1:575000-580000 GCA_030704885.1 Cynegetis impunctata
TGTGTCAACGGCTGCTTCCATATAAACGTTCTATACCGATAATTCTACTCTACTTTTTTAATATTTTCCCGTGACTAATTTCTTTCTGTTAAATAAATAGTACCCTATTATTATTATTTTCGAACATTACATAGGTAAAGGTTTCTGTAGTTTCCCTTGCCTTCTAATGAAACAATTTTGAATGTTAATATTAGACTGAAAGAATTTTTAACAAGACAGATCAATCTTTTTTATTGAATTTTATCAAGTCAATAAATGTCAAAGAATTTTCAATTTTGTTCAAAAGTTTTGAATAACTATGAATGTCATAGTAAAACGTCAATTTATTAATTAAATCGAGTTTTTTAAGATTCAACCAGCCTGTTATTGCTAATAATTATCAAGAGATTAAAAATAAATCACAGGCAACAACAATTCGAATAAATATATATATATATATATATATATATATATATATATATATATATATATATATATATGTATATATATATATTATCATTAGTATTTCGGAGTTCCGAAAATATAATCACTTCAACATTTCAGATGAGACATGGTGTATACTATTTCATTTTTCGCAGCGATACTGATTTCCGAATATTTTTCATTAAAGCTTCTCTATACTTCTTATTCAACGGTTTTCGTGAAATTATTCGAATTCCTTATTTTTGTTCAATAAGCTCCTATTAATTATTAATTACTTCGATATTTGAATTCAGGAGAACAGATAATTCAGGAGGTATTTTATGAATGTCTTGTGTTTTAGTTCCGTTTAAAAAAATTTGTATTTCATTTAATAGGGATATTCAAGTGCATTTTTTCAATTTAATCACCCAATTTATTATTGGATAATCTAAAAAACAGAAAATCCCTTCAAAATAACTCATTATGTTCGTACCTCAATGATTAGTTTTCCGAAATGAAAGGAATAAAAATCGGATTATTTGGCATTTTTATATATATATAAATATATATATATATATATATATACATATATTTATAACTATATATATATCTATATATATATATATATATATATTAGTCATAAACCATGTTATTGTAAAATTTTTTAGAAGTAACAGGTTAATAATAAAATAATTTTCAGTTAGTTGACGAGTAACTCAAGAGGTATTTCATTCAAATAAAATTTTGATGGACTTGCTTATTATTCATGGTCAATGTGACGAAAATATAGGAAGAACATGTAGAAAATTCTATGAAATGATTGACATATATATGTATATATATATATATATATATATATATATTTATAAATATATATATATATGTATATATATGTATATATATATATATATATATATATATATATATATATATATATATATAATATAATATATATATATATATATATATATATATATATATATATATATATATATATTATATATATATATATACAGGCTTTCATGATGAAAGGAACAAATTCATTAAAAAATTAGGTTTCTATTTCATGTTAAAATCCTCGGACAGGTCGATTAGTATTTTTATTTGGGCATTTTTCGCAATAAAAATTTTGTATACAGGGTGTCTCATTCAAGAGCTATGGCTTTGTCATTAGTTTTTTTAAAGGTAATACCCTGTATATTATTTCACTTTACAATTCTACGATAAATTCTTATCACTTTTTGTGAACATACCATATGCCTCAACTCGATGTATTGCCAGAAACGGAGATAGTGGGTAATGAGAGGTACGATATGAAAACACACAAATGTAATTACTAATTTAATTTTTACATATGTTCAATCTGTTATCCGTTTACTTCGAGACATTTTTAAAGTCGATTCAATGTTTCCCGTTGCACATTTTCAATTACTTCTGGACTGATAAGTCTTATTTCCTGCCTGATTCTCTCTTTTAGATCATCAATATTATTTGGTCTATTCAAATAAACTTTAGACTTCAAATAACCCCATAAGAAAAAATCCAATGGGGTTATGTCCGGTGATCTTGGCGGCCACTCAATCGGACCTCTCCGTCCTATCCATCTGTTGGGAAAAGTTGCATCAAGAAATTGTCGAACAGCGATTGAATAGTGAGGAGGTGCCCCATCTTGTTGAAACCATATCTCGTTATTAGGTATGTCAGGATCTTGTGGGTTAGGAAACAAAACAGCTAAAGCCGGAATGAGTTCGAACTGGAGAAAGTTCAAGTAGTCCTCTCCGTTTAGTGTTCCTTCAAAAAAATAGGGACCAACTATACGATTTCGAACAATCGCTGCCCATGTATTAATTTTTGAGGCCGCTGTGTGTGGCATTCTTGCATCCAATGAGGATTCTCGGTCGCCCAATACCTACAGTTTTGTCTGTTGACGTGGCCATTTAAAGTAAAGGTGGCTTCATCAGAAAAAATTATGTTTGTAATGAAATTTAGATGTTGATTATGAATTTCAAGAATCTGCTCACAAAACTGTACTCTGCGGTCAAAATCGTCTTCTAATAATTCATGTACCAGCTTAATTTTATAGGGATGATACTTATTTACCTTAAGTATTTTATGCACGGACCCTACTGATAAATTGAAATTATTGGAAATTGTAGTAATGGATGTTTTAGGGTTATCTTGGGTTTTCTAGTACAACCGTTTCAGCACTCTTTCTTCAGATACTCTCGGTGGTCTTCCTTTAGGTAAATCTCTAACGTGGCCGTATCTCCTGAATTTTGATTCAATTTTGCTGACTGTCGATCTAGTAATTGGCGGACGATCAGGATGATTTTCATTGAATAGATTGCAGACTTCTTCTTGTGAACGCACCCTATCTCCAAAACCAATCATCATAAGTACTTCAATACGTTCTCTCTCAAGTAATTGCATTTTCTTAAACAATGAAGTAGAGTAGTGCCTGGAGCGTTAAAAACGTGAAAACTGCGGACTATACAGCACCAGTGAATGAATTCAGATGGTACATGTGAAATTTCATTCTTCAGATTTAATGACAATGTTTACCTAAATTTTTTTTGGTACTTTTAATCCACATTTTAAATCTCCAGGTGCTCCACTATCTCCGTTATAATCTGGGAATCCATCAAGTTGAGGCATATGGTATGTTCACAAAAAGTGATAAGAATTTATCGTAGAATTGTAAAGTGAAATGATATACAGGGTATTACCTTTAAAAAAACTAATGACAAAGCCATAGCTCTTGAATGAGACACCCTGTATACAAAATTTTTATTGCGAAAATTGCCCAAATAAAAATACTAATCGACCTGTCCGAGGATTTTAACATGAAATAGAAACCTAATTTTTTAATGAATTTGTTCCTTTCATCATGAAAGCACTGTATATATATATATATAATATATATATATAAATATATATATATACCAATATATATATATATATATATATATATATATACATATATATATATATATATATATATATATATATATATATATATATATATAATATATATATATATATATATATATTATATATATATATATATATATATATATATATATATATATATATATATATATATATATATATATATATATATATATATATATATATATATATATATATATAAAAATATATATATATATATATATATATATATATATATATATATATATATATATAATTATATATAAATATTCTCCTATGAGGATATGATCAAAATTTGC
This sequence comes from Cynegetis impunctata, assembly GCA_030704885.1. Taxonomy (NCBI): domain Eukaryota; kingdom Metazoa; phylum Arthropoda; class Insecta; order Coleoptera; family Coccinellidae; genus Cynegetis; species Cynegetis impunctata. The sequence continues at coordinate 578,651 of JARQZK010004345.1, forward strand.
TCGAGTAACATACTGTTTCTTTAATTCAGCAGTAATCATTTTGATGGAAGAATGGTGATGAATTAATCGACTATTTATCGACATGCAAATTTTTAGATGATTTCATTCCATTCTACGATTAATATGCATACATTAATTCAGAACGAAAATTTATTTTACAAGAATAAAAGTTTAACCTGAAGCTATGTAGGAGAGTAAATGAGTAACTATTGAAGGATCAGAATTGATTATATATTTTTTCATTTTTCCTCAAGAACAAGCACTGAATGAAATGAACAAAAAATCTACTCATGAAGCAAAGAGTTGGCCAAGGTTGTCTGTATATTTAGATTTTGAAATTACCTAGTTCGTATCAATCATAAGAAATCACCTTGACGAAACATACACAAAATCGCAATCAATTCAAAATTTTTTTATTGTTCATTGGTAGTTCACAATATTCATTGTTAGATCATAGGTACTTATCTCCTTGAAAGAAGGTTTTATCAAACACCTATATACATTACGAATGACATGTATTCTATGATCGTGATATCATATTAACTCATAAATCGGTCACTTTTGTAATTGAAACTGTAGTCCTCTTGTCATATAAAAGATTCGAATTGGAATTCCTGATTTCTTATAGATATTATATATACATATATATATATATATATATATATATATATATATATATATATATATATATATATATATATATATATATATATATATATATATATATATATATATATTTATATATATATACATATATATAATTATATATATATATATATATATATATATATATATATATATATATATAATTATCAGTGGCGGCTCGTGAGGTGTTGGTTTAAGGAGGCTACAAGAGGTGTTCAAAAATACACCATAGGCGAAAATTTTTAGAATTTCAAGGTCAACCGCCTTATGATTTGAAGAAAATCAAAGTAAAACAAACACCCTAAAATATTAAATAGGTACCTATTCGAGGAATTAATCAGTTGTTGCCCAGCAAGAACCAACTTCTTGTCAGAAATAAAATAGGACCCTCCCAAAAATAGATTAAAATAAAATTCTTGTCATAAAAGTCAAACAAAACTTAATAAAATAACAACAAAATAAAATAATAAAATAAACATTTAGACCTAGACAAAAAAATTTAAATAAATTCTTTGGTATAGATAGATATCTATTTTTTTATAATTCCTGTATAGATGCCAATGCCAAACAGAGACATTTTTCCTAGTAAAAAGTAAACGTTGCCAACAAAATAATTCATTTTTTACCTGTGATCCGGTTAGCCAAGGATGTCTCTCATAATTTCTGATATTAAAAAGGCCATTCTGATTTTTGTTACGCTGCACC
>JARQZK010004345.1:585000-705000 GCA_030704885.1 Cynegetis impunctata
ACAAATGGGTTTCTGGTCATGTGCCATATTGGTCACTCGGAATTGATATCTCGATAGTATCGATTAAATTCATTTTCCAATGCTTCCAAATGAGTTTCTATTTCAGATTTCAAATTTTTACTCAGTTTTTGATTATGAATTACTTCGGACAGCCGTGAAAAAGGAAATACATTTTTATCAGATATGTTCTTTTTCCAAAGTTAAAGTTTTGATATGAAAACTTGTACAGCAGCGATTGAATGGCCATTAGGAACAATAGGAAATATGCATTTTTTTAAATTGTTTCTATCGATTACTTATGTTAATATAATACGGTAAAAAATATATTGTACACAGAAAAGTCAATATTTATTTTAAACTAAATATTAAAAACTGTAATGACTATTTTTTTGGAAATGTAATCTTACATATTACGTACTTACGACGCCCCGCCTAACATTTCTCTACGCCTCCCTAGGGGGGCGTGCCCCCCTGGTTGGGAAGTCCTGCTCTATAATATGTCAACTGAATATTAGGCCAAGCTACAGAGATTTTTTCATGTAAAAAGTGTGAGAAGAAAACCAGCTGCGCCATTGTTTGTGAAATAGTTCTATATGATATAGCGATATGTTTTTCTCTCGACTTTATCATTTATAACTTTAACAATTTTATTCAAAAAAAAAGTTTTTTGCTAATAAAATTGAAATTATCAGAATAATCGTGATTCGTGATGGTGTCTAATTGTAGAAAATGACGACAAAGAAAATGAGAGGTCGGACGACTCGATCCAGTCTTTAGTTTAAGCGAAAATCGGAAAAAAAAGCGGCCAAAATGCAGTTTTTTTCAAAAATTCATAACTCGGATATTTTTAGCGTTGTAGCGTAGATCATACGGTCAGTATTAGTTATTAATATAAACTCTATTTATGCGAAGAGCAGGAACTGTCCGATGCATAGTTTTTGATCTGTGGCCATTTGTATATTTTACTATGCAATTTTACAGCAGACCTGAATGCGACAGGTATGGTTCGATTTCAATTTACAAAAATGATTTTAAAAGTAGAATTCTCATAGTTCCAAACGTTCATCTTAGATTTACATGAAAACGCTGAGAAATATGTTAAAAATAAAGCTGAACATAACAAAATTATGTTCATGTTCAAAATGCAGACGCTTTCGAATGTCTCCTTGCCTGCTGCTGAGCTGCTCTACCCCCACATTGCAACTACTCTCACGCGCTCAGCCGTTTTTCGTCATGTGCAACTTTATTTTTATATATTAAACGCTATGCTGTGAAGCTATTCATTCACATCTTTATTTATCTTATTTTCTAATCCATGTGATTTTTAGGTGATGGAGCTATTTGAAACTACTGAAGAATGAGTTAGAAGGCTCTTAAACGTCTACAGAATGAACACTGTTTGAATTCATCTAATTCCCCTGAAAAAATCAAAACAATTCTTCATTTATAATAAGGCGAGAGAAATATATATATATATATATATATATATATATATATATATATATATATATATATATATATATATATATATAAAATATATATATATATATATATATATATATATATATATATATATATATATATATATATATATACATATTAAATATATATACATATATATATTTGGTGTAGTCACATTGATGCTATAAATTGAAAAATGAGTAAAGCTTTTTTGCCATAAGTAGGATTAAACGTACCTTACTGATTTCTTCAGTTATCAGTGTATATTATTTTAGTATAGTGTATGGTCATTTAAACTACAATATTCTACTGTGGGTGGCTCCGCAGAGATAAATGGAGTATTTGTAAGTCAATTTTTATTGAAAACGCCATTCTGGCTTCACCTTGTTATATATTTATAAATGCTTAATGTTAAAGAAAATTAATGTAATTTTGCCAACCTAAATTGTAATCATGACTATGTAACAAGGAACACTGGAGTGCTCTTTATCCCAAGGCTTAGAACAATAAAACCTTAATACTCTACGTCCTACCAACGTTTTAGAAGCTTTCAGCAATTATGAAGTTGCAAAATGTTCATCTGTCCAAAAAGGCAGTCAACTCGTTACTTGTATCAAAAGCCAATTATAGGTTATCAGAGTACCTGAGTGACTCTGATACCCTATATATACTGTGTGAATTCAATTTAATTTAATTGTTAATTTTGTTCATCATGACTTATCCTGAAGAATGTTAAACAATTGTATAAAAGGATGAATAAATGTCCATCTATCTATATATGAGGTTATTTTATTGGTAGTTTGATTGAAAGATGGTTAATATTTCATTTCATTTGCAAACGCCTCGACTGAATTTGTAGTCGTCTTCACTGGTTTTTGAAAAATGAGCTAAAAAGGATTTTCTTTTGATCTATGAAAGTTGCTTGTCAATCTTCTGTTTTTATTTTTTTTCAGAAAAATTCAGATAATCACATTTAATTGATTTTAAAACACATGAAAACAAATGAAAATTTTCACCGAACAACGTCAAGAGATTACAAAATTGTATACATAAGAATATGTGTAGATCGATCGAGGTTATTTTGCAAACTTTATATATATATATATATATATATATATATATATATATATATATATATATATATGTATATGTAATATATATATAGCACAATTTTATGCGAATGTATTTGTTGTAAATTTTTCAAAATTTGTGATGGAATTCACGAAAGTTTTCGATATATGAAAATCATAAAGATAAATGCTATCAAGGTCTCCTCATTTCTATAATATTTCACAGTATTTCATCACCACTTTCCTTTGAAGAAAAATTTTCATACTATCTCATAATAATTCACGTTATGCACTGCAATCAGTGGCATAATATGAATATATTGACATAACTGCTGTTTATCGATTTCGAATCATATTTGAATAAGTTGATGGATTCGAGAGTACCTGTTCAATTTAAATGAAGTATTATGGGCACTACGACAACCATTCTCGTATTTGTATTCATGTATTTGGTCATCCAATGTCTGTCATTATGAGGCCATCAAAGTTTATAATGATAAATGCAGATACGTTATTAGTCAATTAAATTAACAAATTTTTTTTAATATTCAGGATGCAAACTCAAAAATATTGTTCAACACCTAGAAACTACTTACATCTACTGCTAATTTAAGTTTCATTTTATGTTATTATTATAATTATATTAATAGATAATTTAGATACTGTAGTTATCAGTAAAGGATAGTCGACATGTTTCGAGTTATGAACTCATTATCAAGGCTGACTGTAGCACATCTAATTTTATAAAGCAGACAAATGCAAAGGTGATACCTGAAAATCAATTTGTTCGTTTACAAGGGGTAATTGACTATTATGGGCGGAACTTATTTCGAGAATTTCAAGAAGGTCAAGGCGTTTTCCTTTGTTACCTGAATGTAACAATTAGGTTTTGTTGAAATCCAGGAAGTGATTGAATTTCATACAATGTTCAGAGAAGCCAGTGGTATTTTTATTTTGTAAAATTGACTTTTTATGTTCTTCAACACGAATGTTTATATTCCTTTCTATTTGTCCAATATAGAAAGCAGAACATTTGTCGCAAAATATTTTGTAAACACACGAAATATGTGGACTATCCTTTACTGCTAAATACAGTATCTAAATATTTTTATATAGTGAAACTTAAGCCAAGTGTGTTTTATTTTAAAATTTAAACTTTATTCATTATAATTATAATACAGAATGCCATTTTGTATTCAGGACAGTATAAAAAAAATTGTTTATTGTCTAACAGTAATCCAAATTAAAAGACAGACAAAGTATGGTCTACAGTTATGAATAAGTATAAGTATAATAGCAGAACAATAGAACAATATACAATACACAGTGATCCATTATATATTGTAGAATTGACTTCAGAGTACAGAGAGTTTGAACACACGGGGTTGGTAAATTGCGCACAGCGGTCAGTTTGTAGCCAGGTATACCCAAAATGTTTTTTTTTTCATAGGTAAATTGCGCACAAGTGGCCCTAAAGAGGGTCTAGGTAAATGGCATACAACTTTCTACCGATTCCACGAATTTTAAAAGTTACCAGAGATTCAAAGGATTATCCCCTAATGACTTTACGATAACAATTTGAGGCGTAGGTACATAGATCAGTTAAGTTTTTGCATTCGTGTTAATTGAACACAATGCAATATATATATCACCCCTACAGGATGGATGAGGAGAGGTTGCAATTAGCAACCTGTAGAGACTGTAGTTAGACTTGCATATCAATTAACTTGGTATGAATTGTATACTTAAAGCATCTGAATGGAACAACAAAAATATCACATTCTGAATAGAAACTATCATAAGTTTTACAAATGTTGTAAACTGGGGATTTTATTAAAACATTGATTCTTGGCAGAGGTAAATAGAAGCACATTTCGTTTCTACTACTTAGTTTCGGAACGTGAAAATCTAATTGAGATAACAAATCTGGACAGTCTATCAGATTATGAATCAATTTATAAATGAAGATACAAGCATAATATGTTCTTCTGTTTTCCAAGGATAAGAGGGAAAATCTATTTGGCAACACTCTATTATCTATTCCTTGGGATGGGTATACTCCATCCAGTTTGTATGCCATGTATTTCATAAAAACTCTTTGATAAGATTCTAGTTGTTGAATATGCACATTGTATATAGGCGACCAGATAAGGGAGCAATATTCCAAACGGGATCGGACAAAAGCATCAAAACGTGTTATAAAGCATTCTTGATTTTGAAAGTCTTTACACGTCCTGAAAATAAGTCCAAGCATTCGTTTTGCAGAAGATGTAATTTGATTAATTTGTGACGTGAAGCTGAGTTTCTGATCGAAAATGATGCCCAAATCTTTAGTTTCTGTACCTTGTTCCAATATGATGTCATTTATTGCATAGTCAAACTGTATATTGTTGTTTTTGAGGGTGTATTTAATAAATTTACATTTTTGTATGTTCAGCGGAAGCTTGTTCAGTAAAAAGCACTTAAATAAAAATTTTTAATAATATATCTAATATTTTACTGAATTCGTTCACAAAAACTTTTGAGAAATAGAAGAAAACGCGGATACCTCTTTTGTCAACGTTCTCTGGGCTAGAGATTATTTTCAATCTTGATGGTACCTTGGTACCAAAATGAATTGAAAGTCTTCAATTCAAACTGTGGTAGGTGAATTTTAATTCAACTTAATAACTCAAAATGAATATTTTAATCGATCCAGTGGATTTAAATTATGCAAGATTATTTTTGTGATATTACCATTTTCTTATTGTTCGTGAAGAAACAGATACGGATGTTTACCTTGAAGTTAATTATATTAGGTACACTCCTTTCGGCGAGTCCATCAAATTCTGCAATGTATTTCACAGTGTTATTTGAAATATTCAAAATTATATTCTTTGATATACACATAAATAAATTGTTTCTACTATTGTTTGAAATACATCATAATCTTCTTCACAATTCCAATCAAATCAATAGCGGGCTACACACGGACGTAGATGTGTTAATACATCAACGTGCATCCAAAAACGCGCAAGCAGACGTACACACGTTCGAACAAAACCATAGTTTTGTACGAAGAAGAATAATTAACTCTTGTCACAGTGGCGTGTACTTATGCTCTTGAAAAGAAAAATAGAAATAAAAATAAAAATTAACCGCAACCACTGCTTTAAGAATGCACAAACATGGGTGAATCGTCTCCACACGTTGAGAGATGCACGTGTTCATTTGAATGCGCATTCAAAAATTCAAGCGATTCAGAATGCATCAACGCGGCGTTCATCCGGAGTGTGCATTCAAAAACGAGGGTATTTTTACATCCACATTAACGTTATTGGTTGCACGTTGATGTGTTAAGACATCAACGTCCGTGTGAGGGGCCTATTAACGTTATTAGGCGCCTACACACTGACGTTGATGTCTTAACACATCAACGTGCATCCAAGAACGCTAATGCGGATGCAAAAATACCCACGTTTTTGAACGCACACTCCGGATGAATGTTTTCTGAATCGCTCGAATTTTTGAATGCGCATTCAAATGAACACGTGCATCTCTCAACGTGTGGAGGCGATTCACCGATGTTTGTGCATTCTTAAAGCAGTGTTTGCGGTTAATCTTTATTTTTATTTCCATTTTTCTTTTCAAGAGCATAAGTACACGCCACAGTCAGAAGAGCTAAACGTTCTTCTTCGAACTAAACTATGGTTTTGTTCGAACGTGTGTACGCAATCTGCTTGCACGTTTTTGGATGCACGTCGATGCATTAATCAATCGACATTATATAAAATGATTACAGAAAACAATAATAAATTCAAAAAGGGAAAATATTGCAATTGATAACATGAGCAGATGTTATGCTTTCAATATTGAAGATTATTGATTCTTGGAATATAAATCCTTATTTATTTTAATAATTGTGATATCAGTGTTAATAACCATGTACATTTCGCAATTTCAAATCCATAAAAAGATATCTATAAGTATTTTTTCATCAGTAGCATGATTTCCTGAAACTAACAGATATGATATCAAACAAATGCGATGAATAGGCCTAAGAGCGGGCTACATACGGACGTTGATGTGTTAATACAAAACGCGCAACCAAAAACGTGCAAGCAGATTGCGTACACACGTTCGAACAAAACCATAGTTTTGTTCGAAGAAGAGTGTTTAGCTCTTGTGACAGTGGCGTGTACTTATGCTCTTGAAAAGAAAAATAGAAATAAAAATAAAGATTAACCGCAACCACTGCTTTAAGAATGCACAAACAGCGGTGAATCGCCCCCACTAGTTGAGAGATGCACGTGTTCATTTGAATGCGCATTCAAAAATTCAAGCGATTCAGAATGCATCAACGCGGCGTTCATCCGGAGTGTGCATTCAAAAACGAGGGTATTTTTACATCCACATTAACGTTATTGGTTGCACGTTCTTGGATGCACGTTGATGTGTTAAGACATCAACGTCCGTGTGTAGGGGCCTATTAACGTTATTAGGCCCCTACCCAAGAACGCTAATGCGGATGCAAAAATACCCACGTTTTTGAATGCACACTGCGGTTTCTGAATCGCTTGAATTTTTGAATGTGCATTCAAATGAACACGTGCATCTCTTAACGTGCGGAGGCGATTCACCGATGTTTGTGCATTTTTAAAACCGTGGTTGCGGTTAATCTTCATTTTTATTTCTATTTTTCTTTTCAAGAGCATAAGTACACGCCACTGTCACAAGAGCTAAACATTCTTTTTTGTTCGAACGTGTGTACGCAATCTGCTTGCACTTTTTTGTATTAACACATCAACGTCTGTGTGTAGCCCGCTATTGGTTGCACGTTCTTGGATGCACGTTGATGTGTTAAGACATCAACGTCCGTATGTAGGAGCCTAATCAATCGACATTATATAAAATGATTACAGCAAACAATAACAAATTCAAATAGGAAAAATATTGCAATTGATAACATGAGCAGATGTTATGCTTTCAATATTAAAGGTTATTAGGGAATTATTGGAAACGCTATAAGGTAAACGCTTTATTATGGTCGTTCCGAAAATAAGAGGTACGCATGCGCACTAGAAAAAATTTAATAAGGGAAACATAATAAAATACTGCTTTCCCCTATTTACGGCTAGATACCGTAAGTATTTAAGGTTTCCTTATTTCCCTAATTCACCAAACCTAACCTCCCAAAAAAAGTTTCTCAACTCAAGTACTTAATCCGTCTGTATTTTCGGTTTGAATTTTGTTTTGGGTCGGTTTAGTGCTGCAATTGCGTGTTTTTTTAAATAAATGTTCAAGTTTAAATTATGAAATATGTGTGTGCGAAGCCTTCAAGGTCAAGAATGCAGCACAAAAAAAAACAGATTAAGGTTTACTTATAATGATGATTTGGCCCTATGAAGAGAGTTTCTAGGACAAAATCCCCTATCAAATCCCGAAGGATGGGAGGTGATAGAGCAAAACATTCAAATTTCGACTGGCAAAACAATCAAGCAACACCGGCCGCACCTCCTAAAATTACGGCTTCCAAAATATTTTCCATACTGTTCTAAACCGCTATAAAAATTACAATTAAATATCACTGAAATTTGAACTTTTTTTTAACAACAGACAAGACACAAGTAAAAGTAAATTTTTTTTTAGGTTAGAAATAAAACTATCGCTTTCCTACTCAGACTAGGAAATAGAGCTTTCCTAAGAACTGTCAATTTAAGGAGTGAGTTCCAATAACTCAATTTCTACCCTGACATTTAAGGTTTTGCTTTATTTAAATAAGGCTTAACTTTATTAAGGCATTACCTTAAAGGACGGTCTTCAATAATTCCCTATTGATTCTTGGAATATAAATCCTTATTTATTTTAATTGTGATATCAGTGTTAATAACCATGTACATTTCGCAATTTCAAATCCATAAAAAGATATCTATAAATATTTTTTCATCAGTAGCATGATTTTCTGAAACTACCAGAGATATGATATCGAACAATTGCAATGAATTGCTTATCAAGAGAACCAAATTTATATTTTTTCAAAAAAAAACAGTCGGATTTTTTAAATTAAATCAAGTTTCATTAAAATAGTGCGATAAACTTCGAAATATATGAAAATTTATGCAAGAAAGAACTGCGCTTAATTAGTGGAAAATGTAAAATCTGAATTTCAAACTAAAACTGCAACATTGAAATAAAAACAATTCGCTGCTAACTTATGCAGAAAATACTCGAATTCAAAAGTTCAAGATATTCCAACATAAAACTGAATGAGCTACAAAGATGGCAGAATCTCTGATTTTAATGCGAATTGCATACCATTAGCATGCTAAAATATTTTTACGGTCGCCTTTGTATCCTTCCATTCATACTAAGCAGGAGAATGTGCAGAGGAATTCGCAAATTTTCATATTATGAAATCGAATGAGGAATAATTTCACGTTTTATTGTTAAGAAGTTCAAATTGGCGAAATATTTTGCATGAAGAAATGTACACTCTGAGTTAAGGCATAGTAACAATAACTCAAGGATAAACATTGATAAGATTCATATAGTGGCGGCATAATCATTTATGTTTATGTTACGATATAAGAATACATACTTGCTTTTATGTCGATTTTATAATCTTAAATGAATGAGGTTTCTAATGGTACACTTTTTCCGTATGTCTTGTTTTATTTCGTTAACTGTATAAATAATTTCATTTGATTCGCGATATCATAGTTATGAGAGAGCATATTTCCTAATTTTCTGAGTATTTATCAGAGAAATTCATATACTTATGTAGCAGATATTTCATCCTTTTATTCTGCATCAAATCGGATGGACCATATAATTCTCATTTCGAGAATATTTTGACCATTCTTAGCTTTGAGGACGTGAGCATAACTATTAATTATATATTATTGAGTTTCTTCTGATGATAAAACTATTATTGATTTTTTATACTACAACATATGCTGGCACATTTATAGTCATACATATAAATATATATATATATATATATATATATATATATATATATATATATATATATATATATATATATAAGGGCATTTTTTAAGGATTTTTCACTAGGTGGCAAAAGAAAAATATCTCCTCAAACACCGTAACGTCAATTTTGAAAAGACGCGTATTTTATTTGAAATCTGAATCAACGCGCCTTTTCAACATAAGACATGTTCTGCCAACTACTGGATTGTATCGCATTGTGTTGCAGTCAGCTGCTTGCATGTTTCGTTGTGTCAATTCCGTTCACTGACGTTTACTTATTGTTTACTCTCGTTTGTTAAACTTTCGTCATTCAATCACTTGCTACTTACAAATAAATTGAGAAACTGAGATGTCGACTCTTGATAAGTGGTTAAAAAAAGTTGATTTAAAGACCTCGACGAATCAAGATCAAAATAATGGAAATAATGACCTGAAGAGAGTAAGTACATATTTCACTGATAACTTTTTTCGACACCTGTAAATTACAGGTGTCGAAAAAAGTTATCAGTGAAATATGAATCGGTGAATTACAGGCTGTAATTCACCGATAAAGCTAATTGTCTGTTCGTATGTGTTTAGGACGATTCCACAAACGCTATAAAAGCGAATAACGACGATGGAGACAATTCTCCTCAATTTAAAGAGAATGAAATTATCGGTGAGTATTTACGAATCTTGCTCATTGAAAAGAAATGTATTATAAGTATCACAAAGAATTGTAATTGTCAAGTTTAATAGCCCTAATCCGAAACCAAAATAGGTCTCAAAAATCATGAAAGTGAGGTTGTGTTTACTTGTCAATTGGAATTGATGTAGATCGATTTTCGCTGTGACTAGGGATCGACGATATCAGTCGATTATATCATTATACGCGCAAAATCAATACAAACACAACTAAACGATGCAAATGACTGGGATGTTCAACTTGACGATTTTCAACCTACCACGTCAAGTCTTCATTAAAGAGATCCAGTGGTTTATGCTGAAATGCTTCACATCGTGGGAGAGTTGGAGATGAAAAAAATTGGAGAAACTCTCAAATCCGCTATTTGCGTGTCTTTACAAATTGATGGAAGTGTTGATCGTCAGAACAAAGACATGAAATATATCGCCGCAAGGTATGTGACCAAGGAAAATCCAACAGTCATCGAAAATCTCTTCATCGGAGCGAGGCAACCAGAAAAGACAGGTGCTAAAGGATTACTTGAAGCTACAGTTACGTCGCTTGAGGCAACTAACATTCCAACTGATGCATTAGTGGGAGTTACGACTGATGGTGAAGCTGCTAATACAGCATCTGAAGCCGGCCTGTGGAAACTTCTCGAAGATCACTTGGGACACAAACTGAGGACAGTTTGGTGTTTCTGTCATAGATCTGACCTTGTGATGGAATCAGCGCTTGCAACGGTTCCTGAAATGAAACTTTGGCTGAGAAATACCACAGCTGTGGCCAAATATTTCCGTACATCACCTTCGAAACTGAAGGAAATGCAAAAATTTTGCCCAGAATATCGTTCATTCCCAGGTTACTTTGAAGTAAGATTTGCTGAACATGTCAATAATTTGATCACTGCAGTTTTACACAATTTACCGGGATGTTTCAAATACTGGCGACATTTCTCAAAAACTCCAGGTTCACTGATAGACAAGAATGTAGCAGGGATGCTTAATACTTGGAGCAAATCGGAATTTCAACAACTTCTCCGAACATGCTTGATGGCAGATGTTTTATTGATCATGAAAGAATCGCAAGAAAGAATTGCAAAAAAATCTCCAGAAAAGGCGTTTGATTCTGCCCGATGTTTTAACTTTGAAACAAAAAGCTCTCAAAAAGTTGAAACTCATGCTCCAGGGTCCATATCCAGGTGGACAGGAAGAGAAGTTTTCTTTACACCAAAAAAATGTACAAGACAACACTTACAATGAAGAAAACGACAGGAAAAGACGCAAAGTATCGCATTCTCTCGTCACAACAGGCACCCGATCATGGACGGCACTCCGAGTCGAAATAATATCAGCGTTCATCAATTTTCTTGACATCCGGCTCAACATTGAAGAAAATGAGCAAATCAAAAGATTTTCTAAATTTGTAATGGCGAAAACCACAGCTGAAATGATTCAAGAGGGTCGATTCTTGGTGAAAACCATTTTTTGCGAAGAAAAAGTTTCCGACTTTTCATCAAATGTTTGCGATTGTTGGCCAGCAATCCAAGAAATCAGAGATCTCGACACTTCAGACGAAGGTGCAAAAATGTCGCATAAGCTGCTTCGACTGATACCAGTGACATATGGGATTTTGCAGAAACTGTTGTGCTCTTTACTGGTCACTTCACCTCACTCCATGATTGTTGAGAAAGTGATTTCTCATTATAATCAAATTAAATCAAACCACCGACTGTCAACTTCAGATGAGACCATGAACTCGAGAATATTTGTGGCACTGAATGGAGTAGGTACAGCTTCATATGATCCGAGGCCAGCTGTAGCAGAGTTCCTTCGCAAGAAAGAGAGGCGTTACCGAGAACCTGATCTCACCTTGTACTCCGACAGGGATTTCGTTCGGAATTTTTTTCGTAAAGATGGCGGTTTGTGATATTATAATCATATCTATTCAATAGACGAATTGTGATCGACGGGTTGTGACTCATTCATACCAAAACATTTGCAATGAAAAAAGTAATCCCAGAAATAGTTATTTTTCATATCCAACTTATTATATACTTGCCCACAAATTCTTAATTATATGCTGACAAAAATCCTCGAGCACGTGCAGAATTTATAGAATTTATATATCTAACGAAAGTCGTGGGTATGTATTTTTTTCATATAAATCCTTATTGAAAGTATATTTGATGAACTGTCATTCATTCGTTGATAAATTTTTTTTATTAGCACCAAAAAACTTCATTAGAATTAGCACGTTATATATTTTTTGACATTTTGGGGAAATCATGTATGTTCAGAAAATTTCTGACATTATTTCAGTTAGGTGTTGTTCAAGCATTTTCGAAAATTGGTTGTGGCCAGATTATGATTGGCCACGTTCGTATTACTTAAAAAATGCCCTAAATAAATATATATATATATATATATATATATATATATATATATATATATATATATATATATATATATATATATATATATATATATATATATATATATATATATATATATATATATATATATATATATATATATATATATATATATATATATATATATATATATATAAAGTGTGTTTCACCGGGAACCAAATCGATCTGTATATAGAAAACCAACCATTCATTACAAAGTCTGTATGATAATCAAAACGGCCTATTCTAAAATAACAGAATTGTTTTGGTTTTGACTTCAATTGAGCTTGCAGTATTCGAGATAATATCAGCCGAAACAAATTCATGCATATACCTGATCGTATTAATATAAGACTTGAGAATAAAATCAATTAAATGATTCATTATACTATTTTCGTTGTAATCATTTCTGAGAATAATATTCTCATAGTACCCACTCATCAGAAATGGTTCTTAATTTGATTTATCGATACCAAGACTCAACATTCTAGACAAAGGTTTGCGAAACTTGTATGTTAAGTAGCAACTTTCTAGTGAATAATCCGCGATATTTGATAATTGATGAATACTTCCTGATGCTGAAGTCGATTTCAATTTGGGCAAAGGTTCAATATTTACAACAGTTCAGCAACAAGTTAGTGTATATATGGTAGGTAATATGCTATATATCCTGCTCTCTCTCTCCGTAAGCATTTTCGACAAATTATTCTAAAATTTCATAAGAATAAACTGATAAACTGTACTAAACACATATTCATATGATTTACATATTTTTTAAAATTGCATAACACTTAAACATTTATTTTTACCTATTACAGGATTTATAGTTATTACTTCTTCAACAAAACCCAAATAATTCTATGTATAGTAAGTAAGACGAACGAATATTGATATTTCAATATATAGCTGTTTTAATATATAACTAAATACACTTTCGATATAATCCGATTTTCGAAATCGGATTTCGTCTGCATTAGTCGTCATCGGTTCGAACGTTTTTCAAGGAAAATCGCATCATTCTGATTGAGTTCGTTTTAATCAACGATCAAATCGAATAAGCATGCCTTCAAACACAGCTCCATTTTCCTTTCTGTAGTTCAAATTGCGGAAACTTCATCAGTATTGCTCATCCTGATTTTCGCAACAACTGAATTGTTATTTCTACCAAATCTTTCCACTGTGTACTTTGTCAAAGTAAACACTATCATAATATTTCCTAGAAGTAACAAAACACGTCACACTTATTTTCGATTTAATTATATCTGGAAATTATAACAATGTTTTGTAGATACATGAGTAATTTGACTATTCAAAACATAACACAATGTTTCACGGATATTTTGAATGTAATATCATCAACACATTCAAGTTAATCGGTCAATTATAAATACTTTCAATATCTAAAGTTGTTAATGAGCTTATGTTCTCAAAAACAGTTTGAATATTAATCAGTATCTTAACTTAAACCGTGATAATTATTCATTATCCACCAAACTATTCCTCAACATAAAACACACTGATTCATCCTATTCAATTATTCATAAAGAATTTCAAATATCGATGTTCCAAACAATTTTACGGCAAAAAAGTGAACTACTGAAATATAGCTTATAAATGTTTCAATTCAATTAATACAATAGCTATTTATGATATTAGTGTTAAAAGTGATACTTTATTCTGTGAGTGAGGAACAAAATGAAGTCACTTAGTTTTTATTTTTAAATAAGCATCCCGTTTGTTGTGGTAACCATCGTAATTGGTAAGTGACAAAAACAGATCATAAACATTACATAAAGTGAACAAGGAAAATTCTTTAATAATTTAAAAAATTATCAAACAACTTTCCAATTGAATAAATTGAAAGATGAGTTTGCCTCTTTTTAAAATCTAGATCTTGGAATCATGCATATATACTGGTGGTCTAAAAATCATTTTTAGTTTGAATTATCAATATACCTATTATTATTCTTAATATCAAGTTAGTAGTCACGAGGTATGTGACTCTGCAGATATGAAAGTCCGTATAGAATGAAGTAGTGGATAACTATATGAATTTCTTGAAATTTCATATAAAATTCGAATAAATTTTTTAAATTGGAAGGTTGGTGGTTTTATTATATATTATAGTATATAAGTATATACAGTAGAATTACATTACATAAAGTGAACAAGGAAAATTCTTTAATAATTTAAAAAATTATCAAACAACTTTCCAAGGAAGCTGGTTATACGTATTCAGCAACGCAAAATCTGCATTCACAATCGAACGGTGAATTATAGAAATTGTCAAGTCACCCCGACTCAAAAACTGCATACAGCTGTTTCGATCTTATTAGATCTCATCAGTGCAGCTTATTTGACTCGGAGTGAATTAACAAATCTCTAATTGTTCCCCAATACAAATCGTGGTCAGTAACACTGGTCGGATAACAATCCAGAGCGCCATCCCACCAAAGATATTGGGAAACAACAATTCACCGCTTAGACTGAAAATGCAGAAATTCGTCGCTCGAACACGTACCTCCTGATATGAAGATATCTACTCTACAACAGTGGTGTATATGATTCCAAGGCACACTAACATAGTGATTTAAAACCTTTGGAAATACCCACGAGAGCGCGCTCCGAATATTCTAGTCGCTTAATACGCAAAATACAACAATCAAATCATGAAAAACATACTAGTCGACCATGGTCAATTTCATACATTACATAAAGTGAACAAGGAAAATTCTTTAATAATTTGAAAAATTATCAAACAACTTTCCAAGGAAGCTGGTTATACGTATTCAGCAACGCAAAATCTGCATTCACAATCGAACGGTGAATTATAGAAATTGTCAAGTCACCCCGACTCAAAAACTGCATACAGCTGTTTCGATCTTATTAGATCTCATCAGTGCAGCTTATTTGACTCGGAGTGAATTAACAAATCTCTAATTGTTCCCCAATACAAATCGTGGTCAGTAACACTGGTCGGATAACAATCCAGAGCGCCATCCCACCAAAGATATTGGGAAACAACAATTCACCGCTTAGACTGAAAATGCAGAAATTCGTCGCTCGAACACGTACCTCCTGATATGAAGATATCTACTCTACAACAGTGGTGTATATGATTCCAAGGCACACTAACATAGTGATTTAAAACCTTTGGAAATACCCACGAGAGCGCGCCCCGAATATTCTAGTCGCTTAATACGCAAAATACAACAATCAAATCATGAAAAACATAATAGTCGACCATGGTCAATTTCATACATAACATAAAGTGAACAAGGAAAATTCTTTAATAATTTAAAAAATTATCAAACAACTTTCCAAGGAAGCTGGTTATACGTATTCAGCAACGCAAAATCTGCATTCTCAATCGAACGGTGAATTATAGAAATTGTCAAGTTTGGTGGGATGGCGCTCTGGATTGTTATCCGACCAGTGTTACTGACCACGATTTGTATTGGGGAACAATTAGAGATTTGTTAATTCACTCCGAGTCAAATAAGCTGCACTGATGAGATCTAATAAGATCGAAACAGCTGTATGCAGTTTTTGAGTCGGGGTGACTTGACAATTACTATAATTCACCGTTCGATTGTGAATGCAGATTTTGCGTTGCTGAATACGTATAACCAGCTTCCTTGGAAAGTTGTTTGATAATTCTTCAAATTATTAAAGAATTTTCCTTGTTCACTTCATGTAATGTATGAAATTGACCATGGTCGACTAGTATGTTTTTCATGATTTGATTGTAGATCATAAACAATTTAAAAAATATCATTAATATACTTATACAAATAAAAGTGATGATTTGTTACCAATGGACATCGAATATTCGCTATGTGTCGACGGTTGGAGGGGATAAGCGAAACTATCTGAGCGCGCGCAGTGGTGAATTTCCGCAACTCTGCCGGACGCTGTTGATGTTTATTGAATGCTATAAGTGGGTAAAATGGGACACGATACTTGTTGTGTAGTTAATTGTGGGAATACGGGCAGAAATAATAGTACTGTAAAGTATTACAAGTTTCCTACGTCAACTCATAAACTTCTACAAAGGCAGAAATGGATAATATTAGTCAAAAGAGTAAAGTGAGTAACCTAACCTACTATCAAAATACAGTGAGCAAAATATTGATTCACGCTACACTCTCTCCAGGGCTCTAATTCTTGAAAGTGGTGAAAATATTCACCAGTGAAAAATTTCACCAATTAATCTTCGCCCGTGTCACTCGTTTTGCATTCTTGAGTTCTAGATGAATTTACTCGAGGTGAAAATGAAATTGCAATTTGGCAACGTCGGAACACAGAGCATTTGTGAAGAAGTAAATCTATCATAACCCTACTTACGTATTTGTTGTTTGTTTTTCCGTCGATTTTACGAAAAAATTTCACCGAGTTGAATCCTTATTATTTATTTAGATGTCTAGAATAAATGTGGACATGCTTCTAAGAAGCAAAAAGAACATATAATAGAAATTATGAACAAAGACGAGGAATTAAGGAAAGGACGATTTACCAATTCCTTTACAATGAAAGACATGCATTTACGATGGGAAAATATAAGTTTTCTCATTTTATTTGTCATCATGACAGTTCAACTTATATAATTATTTTATATGAAAGACTAGGCAATGTTATCGTCTAATATAACCTACAAAATAGCACGTAATGTCAACAGAACTTCTTTTCAAATTAATGACTTACCTTGCTGCTTATAGAATATCAAACGTTGAGCTATAATCTATTAGTACTTTCAAATTTTTTCACATTGCTAACATGTAATTGCACTAAATCTTTGATATTTAGCTTTACTTATATTAAAGATCACAACGAAACGTCCGGCTAAAGTTCCATCTTTCAAGACGGTAGGGGGCGGCACGAGGTAAACACATAGCGAATACTAATTTTCTCGCGTGGTCTAGTTTGAAGAACATAGATAGAAACTTCAGTGAAACTGCCTTTAAAAGTGTTGATTCATAAGGATTTTTTTCTCATCACTAAGTGTTGAAAGGATTTTTAAAACGAGTGTTAAGAATATTTTTAACACTATACCTTATTAATGTACACTTTTAAAACTCAAAGAAGGCATTAAGAACGTCACTTTTAATGGCTGGTGTACAAAAAAATTATTAAATTAGGCTCCTGTAGTTTCTTTCGATGTCAACATCTAATCTCCATGATAAGCAAAGATTTCTTGAAGATATTCGAAACCATTATTCAAAAATCAAAACCGCGTGAGCAGAAGCACACCGTCTATTTTAATATACAAATTCTTACCCCCTAAGTCAAATTGGAAGATCTGTGGGGATGAAGTAAACCTTAAAACCTATGGAAAAACATGAATTCTCCCCATCAAAATGATGGCGGTTAAGGAAAAGGGTTGCAACCCCCAGAGGATCAATCTCTGACACACTTGCGAAATTTCAACCCTCTAATTCAATTTGGCAGGGGAAAAATCCATCAATATGTTTTTAGCTCCTGGAAGGGCGAGTTTCAGTAATGTTGTTTTCGCTCATTCACATCCTTGCCACTACGTTCCCCTGAGTTTGGTGATGTCAGAATTTCTACTGAATTTACAAAAATTTTGACAGTTTCGTTCTGCCGCAAGAGCAACCCTGGATAAAATATACATGAAGTCCCACGTTTAAAGATTCGAATAAAATATGATATCCAAATGATCGATAAGTAGATAGCAGCATAAGTTCTTTCATTTATTTCAAAGGAAATATTGGGGCAGGTGTTACGTGCCAATGTAAATTGCATTAAAAATACTGTTCGGAAAAAGTAACCTGAAATTGGTTCAAGCCTAGTACATTATTAAATGCGAATCCTGCAGAATATCGAATTTCTGTCAGAAATTACATGTAACGGGGTCAGCTAATTTCAAAATCTAGAAAGAAGATATAATTGTTGATGGAATTCTTCGTTTCTACGTGATAATTTAACATGATGAACAAAAACAAAACTTGAATTTAATACGTTTATTATCACAAACATAATATTTTTGTGATAAGAAGATTTATCTAATTGATAAGGTAGTTCGACTTCGTCCTAAAACAATACCTATAAGAATTATCCAACATAAACAAAAAATTGCATGAGCAGCACAGTTCCATCACTGTTCGTATTTTTTGATAATTTTTGTTCTTCTTTGAACACAAATTCTTTATCCACTGTTAACGCCATTCTGCCGTCATGAATGGTTCAATGACGATACATTCGAATTGAAAAAAAATTGATTTGGATACACTTTGGAGGCAAAAAATCAGAAAACTAATGGAAAAGTAAAGGTATATAATATCTACATTAAAAAGGCGACGATTGAGAAAAATATTTCAATCCGTCAACTCAGCCTGAAGAAGATGTGTAGGTCGGAAAAACCCTAAAAAAGTCCCCTAATAGTACTTCTTTGAAATAAAGTCAAATTTCAAACTTCTAATTCCATCTGTAGATGCTGTGGTGGTGAGCAAAACGTCAAGAACCACAAAAACTAAAGTAATTTGGAAATAAAAGTAGCGGAGGTTAGAAAATATTTATACCGTCAAAAAGTAACATCAATTCAATCCAAGTACTAATTTTCAACTCTCTAACCCAATTTGAAGTGGCTTTCGGTGCAAATATCCGTGAAAAACTTGTTTGTTTAGCTCCTATCGCCATTCAAAAAGATCTGGAAGGCTGTATATAGCCTTCATAATTGATTTCACATCTTTCGGCACCCGTTCAATCCATAAAACTTCTTGCTACTTTGTTGCTCAAAATTTGGAAATGCCATCAAGCGGGGTTACTTTCGCCAAAAATATGTCATGTTCAAAGTTTATTCATCACATTTTCCAAAAAAATGGCAATATATAATTGTGAACCACATTAAAACAATTATCATATGATTATGTAGCCATGGATACTCATTATAGCAGTTTTAGGCAGTTGAATATATTTTTTTTGTATTTTTTCAAAAATGGCCAAAGTTACCCAGGGGTTGGGGTTACTTTAGCCACTTCATGTTTTCTCATTTAAAACCCATAGTAAATATATTGTAGGTCAAAGTAGTCCCAACACCTGGGTAACTTTGGCATGAGGTGCAGTTAATAGACCAATATCATATAAACTTTGGGTTACTTTGGCCACTCCCAGGCCTGGCCAAAGTAACCCCATCGTAGGCTCAAATAGGTAATGTTACGACATTATAATAAATAATAAAATTTACTTAAATTATATCAGTTCAACCCTTTGGCTAAGGGTTAACAACTATTTTTTTATTGTATTTAAGTACTTACCTACTATTTAAAGGCGTATCAGGCCGTTGTACAGATGAAAGTATTTCAGAAGGTTCTATTGACAAATGGTAAACAACAAAATAAAACAGCCAGTAATACCAACCTATCGATTTTTAAAAACGAAATTTCCCACATAATATGTTTACTACAACCATAATGTACAATGTGTATATTTATAAATGTAAATATTTTTCTTCTTCTGTTATTTATGTGAATAATTTTTTTTTTACCTAAGGGTGGCCAAAGTTACCCCAGGCTGGCCAAAGTAACCCCGCTTGACGGTGCCAATAAATTTATATATATATATATATATATATATATATATATATATATATATATATATATATATATATATATATATAGAAAGCAGAATTCTTCGTGTTATCGAAACACGTTCTTGGCAATAAAATCAAGTACTAGGACATTTATTTGAAACTAAATAAACAAACCTCCTAGCGGAACTGGTAATACGAGTTCACGAAACATCGAAATGCCCCCATATACCTTGGACGGTGTATGTTAAAAACATTAAGTTGTTTATCACAATCAATGGAAATGATAGACAATCTGTTTCGCCCTTATTTGGGGCTCATCAGTATCATCCATCCATCGAAAGTGATAACCAACCAAATATTTCTAACGGCCTTATATTTTCCTTCAAGTGACTATATGGCATATAAATATGACACAGCGCCACCAGTCGGAAATAAATGAACCACATCTTACAGATAGATGAAAACATTTCGGCAACGTGAACTCGTACGCCCTGACACCCGAAGGTGGTTACTATATTCGCTAAGCAAGAGTAAAGTTGCCACATCAAATCGATGTAATGCAACAATTACACGCCGCCAGTAACAGCGCTCCGATTTCATCCTTTATGCAGCAAATGAATAGAAAGCAGAATTCTTCGTGTTGTTGAAACACGTTCGTGGCAATAAAATCAAGTACTAGGACATTTATTTGAAACTAATCAAACAAACCTCCTAGCGGACCTGGTAATACGAGTTCACGAAACATCGAAATTCCCCCATATACCTTGGACGGTGTATGTTAGAAACATTAAGTTGTTCATCACAATCAATGGAAATGATAGACAGTCTGTTTCGCCCTTATTTGGGGCTCATCAGTATCATCCATCCATCGAAAGTGATAACCAACCAAATATTTCTAACGGCCTTATATTTTCCTTCAGGTGACTATATGGCATATAAATATGACACAGCGCCACCAGTCGGAAACAAATGAACCACATCTTACAGATATATGAAAACATTTCGGCAACGTGAACTCGTACGTCCTGACACCCGAAGGTGGTTACTATATTCGCTAAGCAAAAGTAATGATGAGCCCCAAATAAGGGCGAAACAGACTGTATATCATTTCCATTGATTGTGATGAACAACTTAATGTTTCTAACATACACCATCCAAGGTATATTGGGGCATTTCGATGTTTCGTGAACTCGTATTACCAGCTCCGCTAGGAGGTTTGTTTGATTAGTTTCAATTAAATGTCCTAGTACTTGATTATATATATAATATATATATATATATATATATATATATATATATATATATATATATATATATATATATATATATATATATATATATATATATATGAATATATATAAAACATCAAGAAAATTTCGAAAATTGTTGTCTAGGTGTTCTAAAACTCTTGTTTGAAAAATTAACTCAAATTATTCAATATTAAATAGATGAGAACTACTCATTCAGCTCAGAATAAGGGCTCAAAATTAAATTTTCTATAATCTCATTCAAGTCAATACTCGAGTTCTTCTTCTCAATGGTCAAGTGGAACATTAGAACTTCACCATAAATTTCAATAAAGTATCATAAATTACTTCAGTTTGAATTCCCGAAGTACTGAACTCAAGTTTCTAGATGATTGAGATAGTATATAAATATCTATATCTTTAAAAATTGACAGTTATGTAGTGATCATTATTAATGAAAGAACAAACGTGTAAATTGTAATTAATAGTGTTCCATTATGAATATTGATTTTCACCAAATATTAGACTCATCTATTAACAATCTTTTTTTATATTCATAATTCTTCATTATTCGAAATATTTATGAATAATATTCCTGAACTAATTTTTTCCTCAAAGTTTCCGACATAGTAAATTGTTAATACAACTTATATCCAATAAGCATCATTTTTTTCTATAATTGAATTAATTCCAAAAAATATAATCCATTAAATAATCTAAATGAAAATATACATTGTCCTAACATATAAACATTTTTATAAATTATTCTATAATTTTAAATTTTTCAAAATGAAAAGCTAGACGTGCTGGTTATCAATTAATCCAATTAGTTGTCAGTCTGCAGAATAGTTTTATAATATTTCAAGGGCGGTATGATAACTTTGTTTTTCAACAAATTAAAACTTAGTGCATGCATATCTAATACTAATTAAGATTTTGAAGTGAATAAACCTTATGTTTATAATTTGTATACAGATAAAATTAATTATATTGTAGTTATGAGAGATATGTCAAAGAAACTCAATTATCATATTACAATAGATAGTTCTCCTCGAATTAATCATTTCTTGAATATCATCTGCTCAAATGCAACATTTTTCCATCGCAAACATATTAAAATAACATTAAGTGATTACGGATTATACACAGCATCAAAAACAATGATTATTGAATGACCTCAGAAGTTTCAAGGTAATATCAGATATGTTCAATAACATCGCAACTGGATGTTTAATTGCAATAAAACCTCAAAATATTACTCGCATAAAATATAATTACCCAATTCAATTTCTTGCAATTATTCACATGTAGCACAGATCAGTTATTTTCATCACAGAATATTAAACTTGCTATTTACACACACCAAACATAATTTGTAAAATTATCATAGGAAAGTAAGTTAGTCCTTCATAGTCTCACGCTCAAAAGTAAGTGTTATCCCAATCCAGTTTATTATAGAATACTCAAGTAAATTAAAACATATTGGTCTAATAATAAGAAGATTTTTTGGAATAATAAAAAGTTTGAAGAAGATGCTATATTTGGTAAAGTGTGATTTTAAAAATTAGTAGGTAAATTCAAAATAAATATTTAACTACACATATTTCCGCATCTCGTCGTACTCAATAATACCAGTCAATAAGCTTGGAATATTCTATATGTATATATATATATATATATATATATATATATATATATATATATATATATATATATATATATATATATATATATAAATATATATATATATATATATATATATATATATATTTGTTTGAATTGTTGTTGCCTGTGAACTATTTTTAACTTTTTGATAATTATTAGCAATAACAGGCTTGGTGAATCTCAAAAAACTCGATTTTATTAAAAAGTTGACGTTTCGCCACGGCATTCGTGGCTTTTTCAAAACTTTTGAAAAATTGAAAATTCTTTGACATTAGTTGATTTGAAAAAATTTGAATAGTTAAAAAAGACTACTATGTTTCATCAAAATTTTTCGACTGTGGCCGTTCTCTGTTATTTATTACGTGCTATTCAGTCCAATATTAACATTCAAATCTGTTATTATTATTATTATTATTTTGAGCAGATGATATTCAAGAAATGATAATAATAATATTGATTTGTCTTTTTAAAGACAACAATCGAATATTTTAAACCTATTTTGTACATTACGTGGGTGAAGGTTTCTGTGGTTCCCTTCCCATGTAATATCAACAGATCTGACTGTTGATATTGGACTAAATAGCACGTAATTAATAACTGAAGATGGCCACAGCCGTAATGAAAATTTTTGAAAAAAAGATAAATAGTACCCTATTCTTTGACTTTTCAAAATCAAAATAATTTGAACCTACTTCGAACATTACGTGGGTAAAGGTTTCTGTGGTTTCCCTTACCATCTAATAATAACAGATTTGAATGTTAATATTGAACTGAATAGCACGTAATAAATAACAGAGAACGGCCACAGCCGAAAAATTTTGATGAAACATAGTAGTCTTTTTAACTATTCAAATTTTTTCAAATCAATAAATGTCAAAGAAATTTCAATTTTTCAAAAGTTTTGAGAAAGCCACGAATGTCGTGGCGAAACGTCAAGTTTTTGATAAAATCGAGTTTTTTGAGATTCACCAAGCCTCTTATTGCTAATAATTATCAAAAAGTTATATAGATATAGAATGTATATTATATATATATATATATATATAGTATATATACTATATATGTATCTATATCTATATATATATATCTATATATATATATATATATAATATAGTTATATATCTATATATATATATATATATATCTATATATATATATATATATATATATATATATATATATATATATATATATATTATATATATAAATATATATATATATATATATATTTATATATATATGTATCTATATCTATATATATATATATATATATATATATATGTATATATATATCTATATATATATATATATATATATATATATATATATATATATATATAATATATATATATTATATATATAAATATATATATATATATATATATATATATATATTAAAAATTGAATAATAAGAAAACAACTTGTCTAAAAACCACAAAATAAAAATAACTTTTTATTCGACTAGTTTCGCCTGTTACAGCATTATCAAGACTGAATACATAATTGCAAAGACATCGCTTGAAAATATAAGTATTTCGGTTCGGTACCTGGGGGTGGTAAAATGTAATCGATGGGTCCAAGTTATCAGAGATTTTACTTATATAGAATGATTTTTAATAACAAAATGTCAAAAGTCGATTCAATGAAGAGAACAGGAATTTATAGAATGGACTGTGAAGAATGTAATTCAACATATATAGGTCAGACCGGGAGATGTTTTGAAACCAGGCTGAAAGAACATCTAAAAAACGGACAATCAGCATTTAGGGAACATCTAGAGTCAAAAAAACATAACATCTCATCCTCTTTCAAAACAAAAATTCTTCATTACTGTGATAAAGGTATGATAATGAACTTCCTGGAAGCCATGGAAATAAACAAGATCCAAAAATCCCATAATTACATTCTTCTAAGATGACCAGTTTAGACTTAAACCACTCCCCACTGTTATAAATCTCTGATAACTTGGACCAATCGATTACATTTTACCACCCCCAGGTACCGAACCGAAATACTTATATTTTTCAAGCGATGTCTTTGCAATTATGTATTCAGTCTTGATAATGCTGTAAACAGGACGAAACTAGTCGAATAAAAAAGTTATTTTCATTTTGTGGGTTTTTAGACAAGTTGTTTTCTTTATTATTTAAGTTTTTAATATAAATATGAACTACCACAGAGTTGATTCATCGTCCATCGAATTTAATAAATATATATATATATATATATATATATATATATATATATATATATATATATATATATATATATAAGTATAAGTCGATAACAACAATTTATTCTTCGATGAATTAGTTAAGTGGATTATCTAAATTTATAGGAAGTATATATTCAACTCGAAATTCAAAGAAAATTGGAAGATGTGAGAGAATTCTTAATATGTAATTAACTATTTACTCTAATCAATGACATTGAATGCTGTATCATGATAACATCAATAAACTACACTTTCTTATTTTCATTTAGCAATGAATATGTTAATTTTGAAGTGAATAATGACTATTTTGGATAAGAATATTGAGTCGTTTTCCCTTTAGCAAATTCCAAGAAGTCTATCTTGAATATCAACGTTGAACAGTTATGTCAATTGAAAAAGTTTCCGATAAAACTCTCAGTTTTGTCTTCTATTCTTGAAAATCAGGTGAATGTTTGGTGGAGGTGTTCATCTAATGCTATGAAGTTTTTTTGTTCTTCAATAATTTGATAGAGTTCAAAGATGAAGTATCTGCTTAGAAAAAATATACGACATATAAGGAGATAAGTTTGACAGTAATCAAAAAAAAAATCTGTCGCAGCGAGCTGCATTAGAAGAGCAGTTTTTCATTACGTATCCAGTTTAAAAATATATTCATTAAATTATGATTTTTCTCCAAATTCGAAAAAAAATGCGCCATATAATGTGTAAACAAAATTTATTTCTTCCCCGGGGGATCAACCCTCCAACCAATTCATATAGAAATAAATACCATTCAAGATATCATCGTACGAAACTACCTACCTACAAAGTTTCAACCTTATGGTACCAGAATTGCGCCTTCTATCGTGTAAACAAGATTCATTTCCCTGGGGGTCAACTATCCAACCAATTCGCATTAAAACCAATCCCATTCAATATATCGTACGAAACTAGCTACACACTAACTTTCGATCCTATTGCTCCAAAATTACGTCCTTTATCATGTGAACAAGATTTATTTCTCCCCCTCTACAAATTCGAATCAAAAACAATCCCATCCAAGATATTTTGCGAAACTACCTATTTACAAACTTTCAACCCAATTCCTTCAAAATTGCGACCTTTATCGTGTAAACAAGATTTATTTTCCCCCCAGGGGGGGTCAACCAATTCGAACCAAAATCAATCCCATTCAAGATATCATATGAAACTACCTATTTACAAACTTTCAACCCTATTTCTTCAAAATTGAGCCCGTTATCGTGTAAACAACGCTAAAATACATAAGCATCTACATACGAACATATATATATATATATATATATATATATATATATATATATATATATATATTATATATATATATATTATATATATATATATATATATATATATATATATATATATATATATATATATATATAAATATATATATACAGGGCTATTCAAATTCGAGTATATGCATGGGGATTTCGATAACGGTAAGAGATAGGGGGATGGTTAAATGGGGGCAAAGTAGCATATTTCAGAGGTCAGTTATATGGATAAAAAAAATCTGATCTAGCTCCTCTAGTTCTGGAGTTATATAGGAAAATTCGAAAATCTTTTTATTTAATGAATTGTTTTCAAAACAATTGTCACTTTGCCATTGCCACTTTTTCTAAGCTATCTAAATATCTGAATAAAAATTATATACAGGGTGTCGTATAAATTGGGCCACCCTCAACTTTCAATTTTCAAATACGGACCTGTATTTTTTATTGCATTTTTTTAAATGCCAAGAGTCATGTTTTATATTGACGTAGTATTTTCATCTGAATTACAGAGTGTTCTGGAAATATTGAACTATTACCAGTAAAATCTCAACATTTTTTTAAAATTCCAGCTCTAATTAAATAAATATCATAAAATAAGGTATAAAATGCCTAGGATGTGGAAGATAATCAACATTATTCGACGAAAAATGTCTTCTTCGAGAATTCATCCACATTTCAGTTCAAGCAACCCATGATCAATATACGAAAATGTGAAATTCTTCCCAGTACGTACATGTATGTGCATATAATCAATGACCAAACAAAATAATCTTCCAATGGCAATCTTCATACTCGACACCAATTTGGAAATATTTCGTTGTTACTTTTCGAACTACCTATATAATTATGTTTCATATAGTGGTTTGTGAATACTGAACTAATACTAGTGATATCTCATCATTTTTTAATTCCTAACAACTCTAATTAACCTCAGTAGGTATGAGGAAGATCTGTTGTATGTATTCTGCTGAGAACTCACAAACATAATCTGTCACAAATATAACATTGTATTTGATCATATAGGTTTTCATATTTTATAACTTATCGCATAAGAACATGTTTAGTTATTATCTAGAATTGAAATAAGTCATTATAAGTAATCATAATCGAAATAAATGTTTGAATTGACGATCTTCTCGTTCCAGACATTTACAGAGTCGTTTTTTAAAGTTATTATTCGCTCTGAAGATATCTCTTCGGCGTAGTGATGCCAAAGCGTTCATGATTTTAATTCTTAAATCTTCTATACTTTCAATTTCGTTTTGATATATTCTATTTTTTAGTGTAGCCCATAAAAAAAAGTCAAGCGGAAAGATGAATGCTCCTATTATTTCTGTAGAAAACGTTAATCATATCTCTTTTCTGCTCTATGGGGAAACCCATTTTCAGTACTAACAGATTTTTCATTAAATACCAACGGTAATTTCCAAGAAACTGTCAAAATAATGACAAGTGAGGTGAACTAAATATTTATTTTCCAAAGCATACTATGAGAATTCAAATAGTTTAATCAGAATTGTTGTATATAGCAACAGAATGCCCATAAATTAGCTGAAAATGTAGATAGTTCGGAAAGTAATTAACAATGAAATATTTGCAAATTGGTGTCTGTAATATGAAGATTGCCAGTCGAACATATTTTTGTTTGGGCAATGATTATATGCACATAAACGTACTAGGAGGAATTTCGCATTTTCGTACATTGATCATGGGTTACGTGAAGTGAAATGTGGATGAATTCTTGAAAAAGACATTTTTCGTCGAATAATGTTGATTATCTTCCAAATCCTAAAAATTTAATTAGAGCTGCAATTTTAAAAAAATGTTGAGATTTTACTGGTAATAGTTCAATATTTCCAGAACACTCTGTAATTCAGATGAAAATACTACGTCAATATAAAACATGACTCTTGGCATTCAAAAAAATGCAATAAAAATACAGGTCCGTATTTGAAAATTGAAAGTTGAGGGTGGCCCAATTTATACGACACCCTGTATATAATTTTTATTCAGATATTTAGATAGCTTAGAAAAAGTGGCAATGGCAAAGTGACAATTGTTTTGAAAACAATTCATTAAATAAAAAGATATAGGCAAAAAAGGATTTAGAAAATTTCGATTTTTCCTATATAACTCCAGAACTAGAGGAAGCTAGATCAAATTTTTTATCCATATAACTGACCTCTGAAATATACAACTTACCCCCCATTTAACCAACCCTCTATCTCTTACTGATATAAAAATCACCATAAATATACTCGAATTTGAATAGCCCTGTATATATATATATATATATATATATATATATATATATATATATATATATATATATATATATATATATTATATATTTTACTATATATATATATATATATATATATATATATATATATATATATATATAATTATATATATATATATATATATATATATATATATATATATATATATATATATATATATTTATATATATATATATATATATATATATATATATGAAAATGAGTTTGTGGTGCCAAACATCATAAAAAGTCATGAAACGAAAAACTATCTTGGTCCTAGGTGCAACTTTGCTAATCGCACCCATTTTAATGAGCAGGTTTTCAAAGTGAAAACCTGCTAAAAACGTTCTTCATCTTCTTTCTGAAATCGATTGACTCAAGTAACATTTTTAATCAAAATATACATATTGGTGGGAGCTGTGAGTGTGGCATATTAATCAAGTGGAACAAACTTATCCTCATAGCATCCACTGTTTAATCTACATTATGTCAACAATAATTATGAATTACCTACATATGAGTTATTGTAGATGAAAATTGTTGTCTGGACTTTCCGAATATCGAGTCATAAGCAAATACTTCCATTGTTATATGGTGATCATGAATTAAGTAATGAAGGCTAACTCAATAAAAATTTTAAATCAAATTATACTAGGTGCAATTTTTCATTTGAATGGAAAGATAGTTTCTGGATTGAGGAAATTATATTGTTTGTAGTTGAACTACAGGCTCAACTATATATAAGATACACGCGTACATGATATAGGAAAATTTACAGATAGAAACTGAAATTTTGTTCAGTTAACTATACAACAAATTAACTTTGCACCCCATATTTTTTTATGAATATTTCAATATTGAATCGGAAAAAATATTTGACAATTAAAAATCATCAAATAAGCCTCCAAGATGTATCCCTAACACCAAGAATTTATCACATCATAATTGTGAAAAATAAGAAAATGGCGAATTATACTAACCAAGAAATACTATACAGTTCTTTCGATTACATTAAACGTAATCAATGATATACTCTCGAGGAACATTGGCTTATAAAATCTCTTCCCGTTCCTTACTTTCATTTAAGATAACTGAATTATATCTATATCAATGAAAGGAAACTACCAAATAATTATTACCTTCATAGGGGTAGAAAATATGGAGAGCTCTTGTTTCATGATAGTACAGAACCGATGGAAACTATAAAGAGTTAGTTTGTCGCGGCTTGAAATGATTTTCCATCAATTTCTATTATAGGCTCAATAAATGCCACTCATAAAGCCAAGTCACTTGAAAGGTTATTTGATGATTTTCAATTATAAAATCATTTTCTCTGTTCAAATGTTTGATGTACTACCGACTGCGTTTAACAAGTATATTTCACCAACTTCTGTATATTGAAAAAAGATACCTAGAAAATACATTCCATTCTACAATTCAAAAACCTGAAAGAATATTCACAGCTTCTAGTTTTTATATTGATAGTTTCTTCTGAAGTAATCCAACTCTGGCATTTTATTTTACCAATTTTGTGAGCAAAATGAAATTAATACTGATTTTCTATCATTCTGATTTAGACTTACAGCATCTTGACAAAAATACAGCCAATTTTATATAGAAGTTATTTCATAAACAATAGTATTTCGACAGAATATGCTTAGTGTATTTCCAAAAATTTATTTTTTTGTTGAAAAAATTACTCGAAATACGTTGAATTTAATTCACAATTCTCATTTATTATAGTGCACGTAATCGTAACATATGCTTTCCGCAATATAAACTCATAATAATAGAAAAACATTCGATCTATGCACCTAGAAGATTTTTGAATAGATTGTCTGTATTGATAAAAAATTATCACACTAGAAGTATGTTGAAAATAACCATTAATAAATCGTTAATAAATCTGGAACCACACTTTATTGAAGATTTTTTGAGTATAAGTCAAACAGAACCAAATTAAATGCTGAATTTGTTCCTGTTGTCGACAATTATGTGATATTATTTTTATTATTCTTCTCAAGGTTGGAATAATTTATAACACACATTTGTTAAATATTATGGTTTGAAAAACTATACAAATTTGTGACTTTTTACATATATAACTTCATATCTTAGTACAACACAAAGATGTAAGTTGTACATTAATTCCATAATATTCTGTCTATTGAAACATACTTCGATGAATAAAAAAACTTATTTTTCACATGAGTAAAACTCACCTGACCACAAATTTTGTGCTAAAGTGACTGAAGAGCCTCATAAAACGTATGAATAATACGTAATTATAGAGAAAACAAAATTAATGATTTAGAACTTGATTGCTTTTTCTTCGTAATAACGGAGAGAAGTATAGTAATTATCCAATGGTTCACAGTAATTTCATTATCAAAGTGCGAAAACTATAACTGGTTACTTTTTTTGAGTAGCTTTAGCAGCAGTACTCAAATTATCAACAATCTTTCGAGCAGCATGACCGATTGGCAGAAACCAATTCGAAATTCGTCAATTTTTTCCCACTAAATCAAATATTCATAGTAACGAAGTATTCAGTACGAACTGAATCTATCTTAGGGAGAACCAATTTATAGGTATATAAATACCTTCATAATTTTCGAAAATTCGCACAATGATCATGAAAACAATATGAAATCAATTTTATATTCAGCAAAAAATTGGCGCCTTCGCCATTATGTACCGTTTAATTACATAACCGATGGAATGAGTCTAATAAAGATGGCTATCGACATTTTAAGACATTTTGTACACCTCACATTATGATTTCAAACAATTGCCTTCGGTGAAATCAGTAAAAATTGATCATTACTTTCTGAATAAAAATTAAAAAATATATTTATTTATATATATATATATATATATATATATATATATATATATATATATATATATATATATACTATATATATATATATACCATATATATATACCTATATATATATATATATAATATACCTATATATATATATATATATATATATATATATATATATATATATATATATATATATATATATATATATATATATATATATATATATATATAGGTATTCGTTCTGAATAAAAAAGGAAAAATATAACTGTGAACTTGTTGATTCTACTTCCTTTTTCTCCACGTCAAATCTTGAAAAATTAAAAAATATATTTATTTATATATATATATATATATATATATATATATATATATATATATATATATATATATATATATATATATATATATATATATATATATATATATATATATATATATATATATATATATATATATATATATATATATATATATATATATATATATATATATATATAAATATATATATATATATATATATATATATATTTCTTTTCTGAAAACTGATTTCACTGGCAACTTACACTTTCGTCACAAAATTCGTGACTTTCTCAAAACTTTTGTAAGATCAAAATTCATGAATTATCAAAACAGTCTACACTTGCTAATTACGTGCTATTCAATTCTACATCAGCAGTCAAGTGTGCTTATATTCGATGATAAGGGAAGCCAGCAGAAATCTTTACCCACATAATGTACTTTATAGATAATTATGTAACTTATCTTTTGACTATTCAAGAAGGCATCACTAGTAATTTAGACTATGTTCACTATCATACCTATTCTATGGAAACATAGTTGTCTGTTTACTGAATTTAAAATTTCTTACCATCAATCAATGTGAAAGTAATGTAGATTCATTGAATTTTCATTAATAAAATCAATTTCAAAAGATTGTATTTGTATATCTACATATTCAGTTTTAAATATGTCCTGTCCTTCTGATATGGGTTATGCATAGTTATTCAATATGAATACATGCATCGCTATTAGTATTAACAAAAAATCATATCACCGTACTTAATATTGATTGTCATAATGACACGAACCTCATTCTATTCGATTCTAAGGTCTCACGACTAATAATCCGAGCATATTAAACAAATAGCAACACACCTTCTGAATTCAAGATTTCTTGCTCACCTTGTATAAATTTCTGCAACAAAACCTCACTTGATAAAATTGATCGGAGACTGGTCCGTTAGCGAGCACTAAATCGCCCTTTAATTTCCTTGACCGCTCAAGAACAGTTTCCCTGGCTACCCCGATAACAACAATCCTAGTGTCAAAAGTGTACGTCTCGAAAATTGCCGGCGGGTCTGCGCGAGAAGACGTCGTCCGATCACAGTCCTAGAGCTCGAAGAACTGATCATCGTCGCGGCGCTTCATATCAACAATAACACCAAGAGTTCTTGATTCGGAGCCTTTCGCCTACACTCGTGGCCGCGTTTATACTCCGGAGTTATTGAATAGTATAAATTAGTGCATGGATTCAATTAGTCGATTGCAGTGGAAAGAGAAGGCTTTTTTCGCCAGTTGTAATTGACAATTGAGGGTATTATATGACTTAAAAGGTGTCGTTTTATTATTTAATTCAATTATTGTGCCGTTATTCGATAGTTATCGTCTGTGAAACGAATCAGTTGGGACATCGTTTATCTTCGTTGGTGTACTGCAGGAGATGCTAACTGCCAGAATAGCTTTGTTCCGATTATTATATATAATGATTTAATAAGAAATATGAGCAAAAGATTTCGCTGTATTTTCTACCATGAGATTTTTTTTTAATTAGTCACAAAATGCGGATCGATTCCAGGTTTTTATCTAATCCAGTCGCTTATGACAACTGTAGGTAATTATTGAAATAATTAATATGTTATATGATTAGCTTTCGTGTTCTACATTTTCAAAATATTTTGATTTGAATAAGTTCTAAATTTTTCCATGTATGTAATACTAATGTACCTACTTAACAAGTCCTAAAAATACTGTAGACAAGATTCTAGAGGCCAGTATTAAAACACAGCGAGTCCAAAAAACGCATCAGCAGCAGAGCTCCGTCACTAAGATCGCATTTTTCACTCGAAGTGCATCGCTTCTAAATGCGATTCGACCCTATGATTTGAAAAACTGAAATAGAAATTATAAAATAATGTATTTTATTGGCAATGCATCGCTCAATGAAGAACTACGCTACTTCGACAAACCGTAATAAAAATCAGAAAATAATTCATTTTATTTAAAAAAATAAATTACTCCGCGAAGTGCTTCACTTACTAATGCGATTCAAATGAATTAATATTTGCAAAGTGAAGGGCAGTTAGGAAAAAGAATTAAAACACACAAAGGATCGTATTTCTAAATGAAATCAATTCACGTACAAAATTTCAACCCAATAACTGAATCTGCCGAAGTTGTAGAAATTAGAAAATTTTCAAAACCACAAATATTTACATAAAAATTGCGACAATTGGAAAATTTTACCTAAATTTTAATACTTAGATTCTGTCTCGTAAAAAAACAGATACTTTCAGCTTATTTGATTTGACGTTTGTTGGGAGCTGATTGAGATGACATTATGTAGAAGAAAAAATACATTCATGATTATAAAAATTTCTATGTAAAAATCGGCGATTGGGGAAATTTAACCAAATTTTGATAGTTTTGTTCTCTCTCAAAAACAATCCCAGATAAGATTTCAGATCATTTAGTTTGATGAAAGCCGCTGCAGATGCCTCAGTAAACCGGAAAGAAAAATAAAATGAAATAAAAAAGAAAAAAAAAATATATATATATATATAGCTAAACATGTCAATGATTGTGACCACCAGATGAACTACCTTTCAACAACTGTTCTTGCAAGAGAATCACATCTTTCAAAAAGATCTTTTTTAGAAATGGCCTTTATTTATCAAGACAATAAATCCATCAATAAAAAAACAGATATAAGCCATTTGAGTGAAATTTATTCTTTATTACATCCACTTGATACAAAATAACACAAAATCAAATTAATTTAACGTAATGAAATAATGTCAAACTTCAATTTGAAAATAAAAAAATAAAAAAAATGAGTGACACCGATTTGTCATTTCGTTCAGAAATTTAATTATAACTTCAAAAATGTATCAACTTTTCTAATTTTTTAACAAATAGCATCATTTTCAATGTTTCTTATATCGTATTATCAACATATATGTAATCATCCTCACGATAGATTCTCCCTGATGATGGAATAAACGATTCCGAAAGCTTGGAAAAACTTCAAAGAGTTTCCTTTTACATTGCTGCAGTCCCTACAAATAGTTATCCTCTAAACTAGTCAGCGACTACACTCCTCTCATATATATATATATATATATATAAATATATATATATATATATATATATATATATATATATATATATATATATATATATACATACACTGTGTCCGTAAAGTATGGAACAAATTCATTTTTAGCTAAACAGACCATTTTAAGAAATAATCATGAAACACGTCGATTTTTTATTTCAATTTACCGTATTTTAAAATAATAATCTAATATACAGGGTGCATTACTTTCGAGTAATGACGTCACAGTCATTTTTTTCAAATCGAACATCCCCATTTTGTCTCAATTTTCGGATTACTCTAGCTGAGCTGATTCCAAAAATGTATCACATGTTGATTCCAATTGGTACAGGGTGGACAAAAATACAATAGTTTTGTGTGTGCTCATAAAGTAACGCGTAACATTCTTTATTAGTTAAATTAACAATATTATCAAAAATACTTATTGTCTAGCGGACAGAATATGATGGAATACATGACTTTATAAATGTTCGAACTGCAACCCTTGCTGTATTTGACAGTAACCCAAACGGTGTACAAATTCTTGTTGAACCTTGTGTATGCTTTCTTGAGTAATATTGTTCATTTCTGTTCGAATTCTCTCTTTTAATTCTTCAATATTTGCTGGTTTCGTTTTATAAACAACATTCTTCAGATGGCCCCACATAAAATAATCCAACGGATTGAAATCTGGTGACCTCGCTGGCCATTCAGTAGGTCCACGTCTACCAATCCACCTGTTCGGAAAATTTTCATCTAGGTACCTTCTAACATCTACAGCATAATGTGGAGGTGCACCATCCTGTTGAAACCATAAACTTTCATCAAAACCTCCAGGATTACGTCTGCTGGGAAACAAATTACGTAAAGTAGGTACGAGATACCCCCTTAAAAACTCAAGGTACGTTGCCCCGTTTAAATTACCTTCGATAAAGTAGGGTCCAATGATTCGATTTCTTACAATTCCAGCCCACACATTTACCTTTTGCAGGTATTGTGTATGATGCTCACGCATCCAGTGGGGGTTTTCTTTTGCCCAGTATCTATAATTCTGACGGTTAACCTCGCCATTTAACGTGAAAGTGGCCTCATCAGAAAATATAATGTTTTGTACCAAGAGAGGGTCCCGGTAACATTTATATCCATCATTTCTTCGCAAAATTGTATTCTTCTATCGGGATCATCTTCGTTTAATTTTTGCACAAGTTTGATTTTATAAGGATGCCATTTTTCAAGCTTCAATAGTTTGTGTACCGTTGTTTTGCTAACACCGATATCGCGACTAGCTTTACGCACAGAAGTGTGCGCATCTTCTTCAAAACTCAGTAAAACATCTAATGCTGTATCAGCATTTGCAGAGGGACGACCTGATTTACGTACATTTTCAACCGTACCAGTTTCCCGAAATTTCTTTTCAATCTTACTGACTGTTGAACGCGCTATAGGTCTTTCTGGATATTTATCATTAAACAAATTGCACACTTCCATCTGAGTTCGCGATCTGTTTCCATACCCAATCATCATAAGTATTTCAATTTTTTGTTTTACACTTAACTCCATTTCTACTTCAAATTAAATCTAAGCAATAATTAAAACATTCACGAATGCCAAAAATATTGTAGTACTAAACTGTCACTGAACATCAATAAATTACTAAACAAATAATGACATTTCACAAAGAAATAGACGACTATGTTTTTTTTAAATTGATAAGAAATAATTTTTCATATTCTGTCTGCTAGACCACAAGTACCAAACATGTTTGGAAACAGCTCATTTTTATTAATCTAAAAATGTAACAAACCACAGGGTGTTACATTTAAACCAATTGCCGCTAGACAATAAGTATTTTTAATAATATTGTTAATTTAACTAATAAAGAATGTTACGCGTTACTTTATGAGCACACACAAAACTATTGTATTTTTGTCCACCCTGTACCAATTGGAATCAACATGTGATACATTTTTGGAATCAGCTCAGCTAGAGTAATCCGAAAATTGAAACAAAATGGGGATGTTCCATTAAAAAAAAATGACGGTGACGTCATTACTCGAAAGTAATTCACCCTGTATATTAGATTATTATTTTAAAATACGGTAAATTAAAATCAAAAATCGACGTGTTTCATGATTATTTATTAAATTGGTGTGTTTAGCTAAAAATGAATTTGTTCCATACTTTACGGACACAGTGTATATATATATATATATATATATATATATATATATATATATATATATATATATATATATATATATATATATATTCATTGATGGAAATTTAAATGGTGAAATTACTTCAGAAATATTGGATAGAGGAATACAGCCTCGTATAATTCATGAAGTGCAAAATCAAAAGGAAATCGATGGAAATCTTCCCATAAATGAATATTTGCTGCACTTCTAGCAGGACGGTGCACCTCCCCATTATGTTCGTCCAGTAAGAGAGTGTTTAGATAAAAATTATATGGAGCAGTGGATTGGTAGGAGAGGACCTATAGAAAGTCACCAGATCTGAAACCTCTCGATCTCTTTCTAAGGGGTCACTTGAAACCCATGGTAATCAACCAAATTCAATAGAAGAACTCAAATAACGGATCGTGCAAGAATTTTAAAATTACATTCAAAAAATAAACGGTTGTTCTATCTATTGATAAATGAAACACTGATAATGTTTTATTTCAATTTTTTTAAAGTTAATTTTATGTTAGAGATGTGATTGTATAATTTCAATGTAATTTTCATGACTGGATAGTCCTAACTAACTTTTGAATCCTTGGTTCAGTGCTGCTGAAACACATGTCGGCAAGATTTCGGTGGTTGTTTTTCAATATCAAAAGCGCCGAGAACCCCTGCTCACATAAATATGTCGATGAAAATAAAGTCGAATAACGTAATAGCTTGAATCTTTAGGAGAGAAATCTTCAAGATTGTTTTTGGTTTAAATATATATTTCAATTTGTTTGTCGTGTTGCAGTATCATTAATTTTTCTATAATTTCATCAAGAACCTCTAAAACTCTGTTTCTGAATACCTGTTGTCCTCGCAGTCAGGAAAATAACGACTGAATTCACTTTTTAAATTTGTTAAATGAAGTATCATGTTTGTTTTGTAATTCTTCTTTTTTTTTGACATTATGTTCTCCAATTATTTGATACTTATTATGAAAGGCAAAAAAATTGTCACTTTTGATCTTGTTGATCCATAACTCTATTTAAGCGATAAACGCATTGATTTTACCTTCATATGCAAATATATTGCCAATGCCGTGAAACTTCAAATTTTCTGACTTTTGGAGTTGAATTTATTTATTTATTTGAGTAAAAAATCAACTGAATAATACTGGCCATACAAGCATCACGCACAAAACTGCCTAC
The DNA here is from genome assembly GCA_030704885.1 of Cynegetis impunctata. NCBI lineage: Eukaryota > Metazoa > Arthropoda > Insecta > Coleoptera > Coccinellidae > Cynegetis > Cynegetis impunctata. The sequence continues at coordinate 623,416 of JARQZK010004345.1, forward strand.
TTGGCAGACCTATTGAATAGAAATTATGAAAATACGTTATACTCGTATTTCTGCAAATGTACTTGAAAGTGTAAGATATCTAGAGTCCGCTAATGACTCCACGCGATCGAATCGTTAAACCAAATAAAGAAATTAAATAAGCTTGGGCAAGCTTATTTGATATTTGGACTAACAGAACTGTTTCAGCAATTTTTTGTTATCCTTAAAAGATAAAAATATTTTCACTACCCTCAGTTCATACAATATTGAAAGCATATTTCCTTTGGAAAGCTAATACACCTCTGGGTGGAAAAAAAGACTTTAGTATTCAGAGTTCATATCAGAGCAAAATTGTTTGAAAAGATGAGTATTCAGAGTAGTGCTTTTGATGAAGTTAACAACTTATATAACTGTTTTCAACGCAATAGCCTAGCATTCTGGTAGGGTTTTGGCAGCCAATGCTTGGCGACGAATAACGCAATGTGTTGATGTTGCAGTTGATTTTTCATTTTTATCATTGCAGCAAGACCAGATGCGGGAACCAAGCATAACTGGAGCACCATCCGTACAAATACCCCCAAGTTTTTGCCAATGAAGACGATATTCCTCAAAATATAGACTTATTTCATTAATAACATCAACATCTTGCGTCGTTTCCAGTCATTTGGAAAACAGATACTCTTCCTTTAATGCTTTATTGTCATGCAGAAATCGAGCAAATATAAGCAATTGACAGCATTATGAAACGTGTCAGATTCATCACATTGCATTGCAAAACAAGGACTGCACATATTGAAAAGATAAGTAGAGTGAAGGGGGCTGCAATGACCGAACGCGACTTATTCAATTATATGAGTTATTCAATATTTTTAGGATGGCTTTGCGGACCACCTCTGGTGCTTCCAGGGACCACCAGTGGTCCGCGGACCACCGTTTAAGAACCACTGCTCCAGAAGGTCCGCGAGCAGTTTGAATATCGGCTGTACATGTGCTTAGAAAACAATGAAAACAGTTTGAATAATTCATAAAGTAATTAGTTAGGTCAGTGTGGTACTACTTTCATTATCAAAATAAATAACAATTCAAAAATTCGTGAGGTTATAAGTACTGGAATTTTGACAAAATTGACAATATACATATATATATATATATATATATATATATATATATATATATATATATATATATATATATATATATATATATATATATATATATATATATATATATATATATATAGGTATATATATATATATATCAATCAAATCATGAAAAACATACTAGTCGACCATAGTCAATTTCATACATTACATAAAGTGAACAAGGAAAATTCTTTAATAATTTAAAAAATTATCAAACAACTTTCCAAGGTAGCTGGTTATACGTATTCAGCAACGCAAAATCTGCATTCACAATCGAACGGTGAATTATAGAAATTGTCAAGTCACCCCGACTCAAAATCTGCATACAGCTGTTTCGATCTTATTAGATCTCATCAGTGCAGCTTATTTGACTCGGAGTGAATTAACAAATTTCTAATTGTTCCCCAATACAAATCGTGGTCAGTAACACTGGATGGATAACAATCCAGAGCGCCATCCCACCAAAGATATTGGGAAACAACAATTCACCGCTTAGACTGAAAATGCAGAAATTCGTCGCTTAAACACGTACCTCCTGATATGAAGATATCTACTCTACAACAGTGGTGTATATGATTCCAAGGCACACTAACATAGTGATTTAAAACCTTTGGATATACTCACGAGAGCGCGCTCCGAATATTCTAGTCGCTTAATACGCAAAATACAACAATCAAATTATGAAAAACATACTAGTCGACTATGGTCAATTTCATATTGTTCACTTTATGTAATGTTTGAAATTGACCATGGTCGACTAGTATGTTTTTCATAATTTGATTGTTGTATTTTGCGTATTAAGCGACTAGAATATTCGGAGCGCGCTCTCGTGAGTATATCCAAAGGTTTTAAATCACTATGTTAGTGTGCCTTGGAATCATATACACCACTGTTGTAGAGTAGATATATTCATATCAGGAGGTACGTGTTTAAGCGACGAATTCCTGCATTTTCAGTCGAAGCGGTGAATTGTTGTTTCCCAATATCTTTGGTGGGATGGCGCTCTGGATTGTTATCCAGCCAGTGTTACTGACCACGATTTGTATTGGGGAACAATTAGAAATTTGTTAATTCACTCCGAGTCAAATAAGCTGCACTGATGAGATCTAATAAGATCGAAACAGCTGTATGCAGATTTTGAGTCGGGGTGACTTGACAATTTCTATAATTCACCGTTCGATTGTGAATGCAGATTTTGCGTTGCTGAATACGTATAACCAGCTTCCTTGGAAAGTTGTTTGATAATTTTTTAAATTATTAAAGAATTTTCCTTGTTCACTTTATGTTATATATATATATATATATATATATATATATATATATATATATATATATATATATATATATATATATATATATATATATATATGAAACGGATGAAAAAACTACCCTTCTGTACCTGTTGATTTTCGATGAGTCTATTATTTTCGGGGAAAATATGACTAAAAACTGTTTGCGGGAGTGTTTTTACACTATTTCTTCGAGAACCGTTATGGAAAATCAAATCAATGAAGTACGTTTCTTAGTGATATTAATTTGCCAGAAAAAATTAAGAATGTACTAGTTCTAGTTTAATTGCTTGAACAAAAGGGATTCTATTTGTTCGAACTATTCTATATATTTATATGAATTTTATTGAAAACAGACATTGAATTATAATTCTTGCTACCTCAAGGTGTGAACTAAGTTCACTTCATTCCTACAATCGATATTTTGAAATTACCTCCACTATTATATATAATATGTTGATCTGATCACTGTTGAAGACTTTCGATTTATTTACTTCAAAACGCCTATTCTTTTATTTTATAAAAACGATAACATAGCTCGGGAACGTGTCTATGTTTACATTATTCCTCACTAAAATGGTATTTTTCAGTATATGATTCGGCAATTTCTAATATTTGTGCCAAATGAGCCATCATTAGGTTCTCTCTAATAAATATGCATTTATTTGTATTCATCCAATTTGAATAAATTATAAATAAACTGAACTACCTAAAATTGGATTTTTTCAGTACTGCTACTGAATTTGAAATTTCATCAGGTACATTTTCAAACTTCGCTTTCTATTATTCATTGCAATAATCATGACCAAATACCATGCAAACTTTCAAAAAGCAAATTGTTAACTATTTTGGTGTCAATTTCGTTAGTAGTCATTCCATTGCATTTTTATGATCAACTTCATTTTTCTGAAGAATACCTACGTATATCTCATCAGTGCTGTTGACTCGAAAATCAGTTATCTCCTCATACCTTGCTGATACTATAATGTAATTTGTGATGTCCATAGGTTTATCAAATAATGATTAACAGATAACTCACCTAATGAAATAAAACTTACGTCTAAATTCCACTGAATATTTATTCAACAATATAACTACCGGTTCCGACAATTATAACTGGAAGATTGATTCAGTATCTTGTTTTCTATTATTTGGACATTGAGCAATGGTCCAGGGCATCCTGTACCCGACTCCTTTCGGTTAATGTCATAGTGGATTTGTGGACGTATGATAAAGTTGATCATGCAAATAAAATGTTCCTATGTATACCGGAAACTCTCATATCTAAACTGTTTACTAAAACTAACCTACATTACTCACTTCGAAGTTTGGGCCTAATAAACAAATAAAGCTGAATGGCTCCTCACCAAGATTAAAAAGACTAACTTTTTGGGAGCACGGTCGAATATTCTGGCTGCTGGTTAATTCGCCGAAAAGTTCAGATTATAACTCATCGTATCAGAAGCAATGCATTAGTTTCATGTCAAAAAAACGTATTCATACGTCAAAGGAAGTAGACAATATTTTCAAGTTTGTTTTTATACAAACACTATTTATGAATAATTTTTCACAAAATAATATTTTTATAAATATTGTTGGATTTAGAATTTAAACTGAATTATTTTGTAAATATCTTTCCTCAGATTCTACTGAATTTTTTTATAGCAATGGCATACCAAAGAAAAATGAGAGCGACATAAAGAAATTCTATATTCAGAGCCAAAAGATCGTAATATTCAGCTAAAAACATGTCAAAACATATTAAGTGTAGCTTCGAAACCTTGGCTTGATATTTTCATACATTAATGACTCATTGAAGATGTTCAAATCCTGAAATAACCGTTTTGAAAATATGGGACTTCAATTGTTTCTCATAATCAATCAAGAATAATATTCCATAGTTGAATTTATGGTATCGGAGAAAATTCCAAATTCCAGTTAGAATCAGTTAGGAATCCGTTCAGAAATTCAATTATATAGTTCACTGAAATACATTATGGTAAGTAAGCTATGCAATAAAATTTCCAGTTAAATTAGGATCTAAATTAGTATTTGGTTTCTAATGCAGTTTGCTGACTCAAAATTGTGTTAATATTCTCAGTATAACCTGGAAATTAAATTTTCTATCGAAAAATATTGAGGAAATCAACTCATTTGGTTATCCTCGTAATTTTCGTTCATTGGATCATCAGGATATCAATAAAGTTTCAGATTCAAACTTATTTTATAGCTTCACTTCAACATATTTTCTAGGATAATATAGTATAGAAAATCCGTTCTTGTAGTTTCCGAAGTACTTCGTCGATCAATTGCGCTTGACTCTTTAAATTTGAGTTCAAAGCGTGAAAAGCATTATAGGGTTGTGTTCCACGACATCGTTTTGGGATGGATTATATCTTACCTTCAGAAGTAAGAGATCAGTATAAATATTGAATAAGAATTCTCCAATCGGAGAGGCTAAAGTATTGGCATGCTGCAGGGATCGGTTCTTGGAACATTACCTATATTTGTGTACACTGATGATCTTCCTCTCTTTATTCTGGAAGGATTGCTGTTCCAATTTCACGGTTGATGTGGCAGTTGTTTTGTAGTCTTCCTCCGAGGAAAACTTCAGTGCAGCTGTCACTTGTGTCGCAAATACTTGAAGACCTGATATTTTGGTAAGCATCTTACCTTTAACCCACAAAAGACATAAGTTTTGAAATTTAGCAATGGCCGTAAGCCCGATATTCTGTACATGTGCTTAGAAGACAAAAGTATTGGCGTGCTACAGGGATCAGTTCTTGGATCATTACTTATCTTTGTGTACAATGATGATCCTCCTCTCTTTATTCTGAAAGGATTGCTGTCCCAATTTCACGGTTGATGTGGCAGTTGTTTTGTTCCTCCAAGAAAAACTTTAGTGCAGCTGTCACTTGGGTCGCCAAATACTTGAAGACCTAATATTTTGGTAAGTATCTTATCTTTTACCAGCAAAAGACATAATTTTTGAAATTTATCAATGGCCGTACGCCGATATTCTGAACTTCGATTTAGGTAACTCTGGGGTGATTGGTTCGGGTATATAGCACAGAATTCAGGACTGAATATAAATTCCAACTTGGGATGGGGCGAACAGTTGACCAAGTATGTCTATCGACTTTCGAGGAATCTTTCCTTTAGAATGAACAGAAGAACATCCTGCCAACCGTTTTTATTAATAATAAAATATTAATATTTCTAACTGTCTATATATTTATGAAGTTGTAGTCTTGATAATTCAAAATGGAAATGAATTTAAGAAAAGTATAGATTATCATAACTATTCAGCTAGAGGTAAAGAAAACTGTTTATTGGCAAAGCATAATACTTCGAAATTTGAGAAAAAACCATGGTACACGGACCTGAAATTATATCAAAAACTTTCCTTGGAAACTAAAACCTTAAATCTTAATAGCTTTAAAAAAATGTCAAGCTTCTCTTATTCGAACGATAAGTTTTTGTGTGACCTAGTTTGTATTGTATTTCGTTTATTTGTAAAATTTATTTTCCATACGTTAGTAGGCTCATACCTAAGTTATGCTTGATTTAATTTCGATTTATTTTATTAGTGAAGTGTTGGTTCATATATATAGGTATATATATATATATATATATATATATATATATATATATATATATATATATATATATATATATATATCCATTTCAAACTAACCATTTCATAGATTTGGATTGACGTGTGAAATCTAAATGAAATATTCCGCACTTTACAGGATGAAAGATTGAGAAGCTGTAAAATGTCTTTATGAGCCTTTATGTCATCCCCAATTTTCTGTTGTATTCAATCTCTCTCCCTGAGTAGTCTTCGAAGAAATAGTCCTTTCGTCGATGATAAATAAATGAGCAGTTCTAACGCATGTAAAACTTCATCTATCAAGAACTCTGAGTTTATACAAAACACTTTATTCTCCTGTTAGTAATTTCAAAGAAACTCAAATTCGTTGATTAATATTATCAATCATTTTCATGATTTGTCCTCTCGTCAAATATATTTCAAGATTTATAATATCATTTAAGTTTTCGTATTTCCTATTTCTTTCCATATTTTCTTCCGAAGAAATTAAAATCTCTACTCAATGTATTATGATTTTTCGATAGTTACTTTTTCATTACTTCACATATTTAGAATATGTAAGTGGACTTCGTTAATTTAAGAATCGAATTATTAAATGGAAGTTTTTTTTGTTCGTTATATTTCTATCATCTCATTTCTCAGTATCATTTATTTCAGTAGAATATGAGATCTGTTTTTCATTTTCTTATAAAGCTACTTTCATAAACTCACATTAAATTAATATTTTTGTTTCCATATTGTTTTTCCTTAGGACTCTTAAACTGAGATATTATGAAATGAAATTAAGTGCTGCAGTTGTTATCAAGTACAACTCATTGGGCCTACTTTTAAAACCGGAACCAAAAAGCTAATTGGCTTGAAACGACAGTCCGTACTCAAATATTGATTAAATTGAACCACTGCAACTCATTAACCCTCAAAATCTCCATATCTCACCCAAGATTCGAACCAGATACCGACTGTTCCCTAGAGTTTGCTTAACTGCCTAGACCAAGACGAACGATAATTCATTAAGTTTTGACATCACTTTTTCATGTCTGCATGATTAGTCAATCGATTTATTCTTCTAGTATCGATATTTAGAGATTTTTTTTCCTAATTTCTTCCATCGTCCCGCCGATGTCACTTCCTTTTGCCTATTTTTGGTCAGTATAACGTAGTTCTAGAATCTAATTATCATGATCCAATCTGTGGTTAACATTAATACCAAATGTAGAGAGAATCTCTATTTGCCATCATCTACTAAAAGATTTCACACAATTTTGAAATTGGTTGATACTCGTAAGAAATGAATTTTACTGATTAGTATCATGTATATTTCTTCATTTTGTGAAACTTATCAATTTGCTTGCTATTTAGTGTTAACACTATTCCAAGAAAGTACGAGTTCAGTTCTGTATAGTTTTTTGCTTGCCGAAATAAATCAACCATAAGTTCAAACACTCACACTTAGATCACTTAGATCACTAATGGAAAATAATTTAAACAATACTGAAGTCATTGAAATAGATTTCGAAAGTCGTAAAACATAAATAAAATGTCTAGTACTTCAAACACTGGCATGTAAATAAATCTGAACGTATCCACTGTTATAAACTGAAACGTTCTTGCGAAATGAAGGTCAACATCTCTTATGCCAATAACAGATGATTACTTCTGGTATAACAACACTCAAACAGCTGAGTGGATTACGTATGGTGCTCGTTTAGATGAGAACCCAAAGAATGAACAATGAGCATCGTGTTCGGAACAGTAATGACTAATTTTACGCAGGTCCTGTACCGCAACCAAATACATAGCGCTATAATTTTAGTTGTCATAGAAAGTGTTCGGTGGCCGTGATTGAATTCTTAAGCTTAACAGCTCAATGGTTTTCGCTATACATTAATCACTTACGTTTTCGTTTTCTACAGTGGCGTAGACATGCTTTTTTTGAATACGAATACGAATCTGTTGAAAATCTAAACCTATTACAATTAATACAATTAGGGTAGTGTGGGAGCGAGTTTCTTCACTCGGCTTGCGGTAGAAGTTGACTCGTAGAAGTCGTCATATAACGATTGAAAACTTATATGGAGCTTTCTTGGGATACATCTAGAGATGGCTGTCAGCACGCTATGAATGATAATATTGAAATGAGACATGATTTGTGTCCTTGACGATATGCGAAGGTTTTGGACACACAGAAAATGTAAAACACTCACACACATAAAACTTCTAATCCTCTTTCTCGAATTTCTATTGAAGAATTTTAGGATTTTTTAAGTATAGTTATTTTTATGAAGTTTTGGCAGTATAGCTATAAACGTTCAATATATTGATACGAAGAAGTTATATATTTGCTTTTGTTTTGAATCATACGTGTGTTATATTGTCTCTTTATTGCAATTTTGCAAGAAATATAAAGAGCGCAATTTCGTATAATAGAAACGTAGAAAAGTAAGTTCATAGAATGGTATGACTTGATAGAAATATTCAATGTGTACCGGGTGTCTGATTAAGAGAGGCACGCGGCTGTATATCACAAACTATTCGTCGTAGAGACTTACGGTAAAAAAATTTATAACTAAAGTGGAAAACAGAAAATTTTGGAAATTATTTTCAGGTTTCTAAGATGGCCGCCAGGGGGCGTAACCGCCATCTGAAACTTTTAAAGTGATTTTTTTCTGAAATTCATATAGTGAATATACCAAAAAAAATTTTTTGTTTAAAGCTGAGCTTTATTCGAGTTATTTTTATTTGACACTTTTTGACGTATCTATTGAAATGAAGTGGTGGGGGGTGATTCAATATTTTTTTGAATAAACAGCTGTATTTCCTGTGAACGACTGAACGGATTTCAACAAAGTTGGGAAAAGCATTTATTGCTTCATCGAAAATATTTTATCTGTGGTCTGTCAAATTTTTAGTTATGCCAGTAGAGAGCGTTTTTTGATATAATAACAGAAAATTGCTAATTTCTCTAAAAAATTAAATGCAATAACATAACTTTCTTTCCATGAAAATGTATTATGATAATGCCAAAATAGACTAGTGGAAACCGTATCTCGATACATTATTCCTAGCCTAAAATATCGAAGAAAAAAAATTTAGTTATCATATGATTCAAAAAGACGCCATCACACCGGTATTTATTTTCATTTATCTATATTTTTCCAAGAATCAATGATGAAATTTCATCATTCAATGATTATCAAATAGGTACTAATATTCTTAGTTCAAAAAAATTTTATAAAATCGTTTAGGAAAAATAAATGCCTAAAATCAACTTGTCAACAAATATCAAAAATGAACTTATAATGGCAGTGTAATGAGTTTTTGTGGCACACACAAGTAAGGACTGAAAACTATTGAAATGCATTTACGAACATTGAAGATGTTGATATGTTTGCGGTATATTTTGAAAATTTTCAAAATGCGGCAATGGCACAAAGATTATATAGAACTCGATTTCCAAATTGGCGTTCACACATTTGTTGGGCATATTTGAAGAAAATAGAGAATTACTGAAATACTGACTACATTGCACTTGCATATTATTACATTGGTTATTATGCTCCCACTCGATTTTTGTTGAAGTTTTTGAAATAAGAATGTTAGTTTTTGAAAATCATAAAATTATTAAATTTCATCATTGATTCTTGGAAAACATACAGATAAATGAGAATAAATACCGGTGTAATGGCGTCTTTTTGAATCATATGATAACTAAATTTTATTTCTTCGATATTTTAGGCTAGGAATAAGGTATCGAGATACGGTTTCCACTAGCCTATTTTGGCATCATCACAATACATTTTTAAGGAAAAATGTTATGTTATTGCATTTAATTTTTTAGAGAAATTAGCAATTTTCCGTTATTATATAAAAAAACGCTCTCTACCGGCATAACTAAAAATTTGACAGACCACAGATAAAATGTTTTCGATGAAGCAATATATGCTTTTCCCAACGAGATCAACTTTGTTGAAATCCGTTCAGTCGTTCAGGAGTTACAGCTGTTTATTCAAAAAAATATTGAATCAACCCCCAACACTTTATTTCAATAGATACGTCAAAAAGTGTCAGATATAAATGACTCAAATGAAGCTCAGCTTTAAACAGAAAATATTTTTTTGGTATATTCGCTAGATGAATTTCAGAAAAAAATCACTTTAAAAGTTTCAGATGGCGGTTACGCCCCCTGGCGGCCATCTTAGAAACCTGAAAATAATTTCCAGGATTTTCTGTAGGCCACTTTGGTTATGAAATTTTTTACCGTAAGTCTCTACGACGTATAGTTTGCGAGATACAGCCGCGTGACTCTCTTAATCAGACACCCGATACATACGTCTAATGTACCGGGTGGCCAGATAGGAATGCAAAGCGCTGTATCTCGTAAACTATACATCGCAAAAGCTTGCGGTAAAAAATGTTATAACTAAAGTGGGCAACAGAAAATCCTAGAAATTATTTTCAGTTTTCCAAGATGATCGCCAGGGGGTGTTACCGCCACCTAAAACTTTCAAGGTGATTTTTCTGTGAAATACACCTTGTAAATGTATCACAAAATTATTTCCTTTCTTAAGCTAAGCTTTATACGAGTAATTTTTATTCGACCATTTTTGATGTATCTATTGAAATGAAGTAGTGCGGGGTGATAAAATGTTTGTTTGAATAAACAGCTGTAACTCCTGAACGACGGAACGGATTTTAACAGCGTTGATCTCGTTGAAAAAAGCATTTATTTCTACATTAATACCAATTCATTTGTGATATGTCAAATTCTAAGTGATGCCGCAAGAGCGCCTTTTTGATATAATAACAGAAAATTGACTATTTCTCGTGCAATGCAATGATCTACTTTTCATCAAAATGTAGTGTAATGATGACAAAATAGGTTAGTGAAAACCGTATCTCGATATCGTATTTGTTGCCTAAGATATCGAAGAAAGAAAATTTAATCATATTTATTCTTATTTGTTTACCCTTTTTCAAGAATCAATGATGAAATTTCATAATTTCATGATTTTTAAATAATAGTATTCTTCGTTCCAGAAATTTCAGCAAAAACGTGAGGGGCATAATAATCAATGAATATAATATGTTAGTGCAAGGTAGTCAGAATATGAAGAGTAGGCCAGGGAGGAAAACAAATGCCTACAATAAACTTGTCAAAAAATATTAAAACTATTGTTGATATTATTGCGTTATATTTTGAATATGTTCAAAATGCGGAATTGACACCAAGAGTATACAGAGCTCGATAACCAAATCGGCGTTCACGCCATGCGAGAATTTGTTTGGCGAATTTGGGACATATAGAGAATTTTTATCTGGAATTCTTAAGGTCGAAAGGTGCCAGTGTTATGCAAATTTCGAACTAAACTCGGAAAATTTCTCGCATGGCGTAAACGCCGATTTCGATAGAGCTCTGTGTACTCTTTGGGCCAATGCAGCATTTTGAAGATATTCAAAATAAACCGCAATGATATCGAGAGCTCTATCGTTTGTAAAAGGCATTTCAATCGTCTTCAATCCTTACCTACTTGTGTGTGCCACAAAAACTCATTACTCTGCCACTATAAGTATTATATTAATATTGTTGACAAGTTGCTTTAAGGCATATGTATTCTGACTACCTTGCACTTGCATATTATTACATTGGTTATTATGCTCCTACACTTTTTTTTCGAATTTTTTTCAACTAAGAATACTTTCATTTAAAAATCATAAAATAATGAAATTTTATAATTGATTCTTGTAAAAAGCCAGATAAATGAAAATGAATATCGGTGTAATGGTGTCTTCTTAGAAATATATGATAACTAAATTTCCTTTATTCGATATTTTAGGCTAGGAACGAAATATCGAGATACGGTTTTCACTAGCCTATTTTGGTATCATTACACTACATTTTAATGACAAAAGAATCAGGTTATTGCATTCGATTTTTCAGACAAATAGGCGATTATATCAAAAAACGCACTCTATCGGCATCACTAAAAATTTGACATATCACAGATAGAATGGGTTTGATGGGACAATAAATAATTTTGTGATACATTTACCAGATGTATTTCAGAGAAAAATCACTTTAAAAATTTCAGATGGCGGTTACGACCCTGGCGGCCATCTTAGAAACCTGAAAATAATTTCCAAGATTTTCTATTGGCCACTTTATTTATAATATTTTTTATCGCAAGTCTCTACGACCAATAGTTTACGAGAAACAGCACTTTGCATTCTTATCTGACCACCCTGTACATGTGATTCAAGCGATTACTGTTTGCTATTTACATACATTATAGAGAAATAATAGTGAAATCATATGCTCAGCGTCAAGAAGAGTATTGAAGATTAAAAAACCCATCAGCAGCAGAGCAACATCACTTAGGTCGTATTTTTCGCTCAAAAGGGATCACGTTAAGATGAGATTCTAATGAATTGAATCATATTTTGAAAAATCACGCTTTAATAGCAAACCGAATCGAAAGTATTAATTTATTTATTTTATCAAACAAAAAATGCGAAGTGCATCGCGTTTTAATTGAAACCAACGAAGGAAAGTAACTCAACATCAACTTAACCCACGTACCAAATTTCAATCCTCTATTGTTAAAACAAATTTGCAAAGTGGGTCACGATGCGATTTGAACGGAATAGTCCCCGCGCGGTGAGGAAAATTGTTGAAACTACCGAAAGGCACTTTCTCAACATTAACTCAATCTAAGTACCAAGTTTGAATCCTCTGACTCAATCTACAAAAGCTGTGGAGTTTGACAAATATTCAAAAATAACGAAATAACAAGAAATATCTACGTAAAAATGGCAGAGGTTGGAAAAATTGGACCAAATTTTGATGCTTTTAAAGGAAACAAAGATGTCGAAATAGAAGAAAGAAGGCGTCTTAGCTGGGCAGCTTTCGTCAAACTCTCAAGGATACTAAAAAATTTAAAAAAAGATCCACCAACGAATACTCATAAAAGTATTCGACCAGTTCATATTGCCAGTATTAACATATGGAGTACAGACGTGAACAATACAAAATTAAAAACAACACAAAGAGTATGGAAAGGACAACGACGGGTATTTCTAGATACGAGGACAAACGAATACATAAGACAACATACAGCGGTCAAGGATGTAATAGAAAGGGAGATGAAATGGGACTTTGCGGGACCGCGAGAGAAGGAATTCGTTAAGGGAGACCTATGTTGTGTATGGACGCAAGAAGGTTGAAAAAAAATAAAAAATATATACATATGTAAACATATATATATATATATATATATATATATATATATATATATATATATATATATATATATATATATATGTGTATATATATATATATATATATATATATATATATATATATATATATATATAGGTATATATTTATTATTTTTGCCTGCGCTGTATTTGAAAAAACATTTACTTATACCTATGTTTTAGCAATAGCAGGCCCTTTGAATCAGAAAAACGACTTTATTGTAAAGTAAACGTTTAATCATGATATTCATGACTTTCTCAAAACTTCTGATTATTGAAATTTATTTGATGTTAATTCATTTAAAAAAAAATTGAAATGTCAAAAAAACAGGCAACTATTATTCATGAAATCTCTTACGACTGTATCCGTCTTCAATTGCTAATTACGAGTCATGCACTTCTGACTACTGATATTATACTGAATAGCGCATAATCAGTAACTAAAGATGACCACAGCCGCAAACATAGGTTCTTTTTTTCCTTTCTTTTTAGTTTTTCAAAATTCCATTCCGTACATTATATGGGTAGGGGTTTCTGTGGTTTCCCTCACCATCTAATATTACCAGACCTGGCTACTAATATTGAAGTTAATAGCACGTAATTAGTAGTAATAAGATTTAAGTTGTCAGCTTTTCTGATTCACTTTTTTTTTTAAATTCATAAAATTCAAATAAATTTCAATTATCAAAAGTTTTCAGAGAGTAATGAATTTCATGGCGAATCGTTTATATATGGCATGTTATTGCCAAGTACAAATAAGTATATATTCAGATATATATATATATATATATATATATATATATATATATATATATATATATATATATATATAATCTCTTGAAAATTATTAGCAATAACAGGCTTGTTGAATCTTAAAAAATTTTTATTAAAAAGTTGACGTTTCTTCACATTACAAGTAATGTCTTTTCAAAGACAACAATCAAATATTTTAAACCTATTTTGTACATTACGTGGGTGAAGGTTTCTGTGGTTCCCTTCCCATCTAATATCAACAGACCTGTCTGTTGATATTGGACTAAATAGCACGTAATTAATAACTGAAGACGGCCACAGCCACAATAAGAAATTTTTGAAAAAAAGATGAATAGTACCCTATTCTTTGACTCTTCAAAATCAAAATAATTTGAACCTATTTCGAATATTACTTGGGTAAAGGTTTCTGTGGTTTCCCTTACCATCTAATAATAACAGATTTGAATGTTAATATTGGACTGAATAGCACGTAATAAATAACAAAGAACGGCCACAGCCGAAAAATTTTAGTGAAACAGTAGTCTGTTTCTATTCAAATTTTTTCAAATCAATAAATGTCGAAGAAATTTCAATTTTTTCAAAAGTTTTGATAAAGCCACGAATGTCGTGGCGAAACGTCAACTTTTTAATAAAATCGAGTTTTTTAAGATTCAACAAGCCTGTTATTGCTAATAATTTCCAAGAGATTAGAAATGGTTCACAGGCAACAACAATTCGAATAAATAATTAAATATATATATATATATATATATATATATATATATATATATATATATATATATATATATATATATAATTAGGTGAAACAAGGACATTTATTTGAAACTAATCAAAGAAACCTCCTAGCGGAGCTGGTTATAAGAGTTCACGAAGCATCGAAATATCTACATCTACCTTTAAACGGTAATTGTTAGAAATGTTACTTTGTTTATCACAATCGATGGAAATTGATAACCAGACTGTTTCGCCCTTATTGGGGCTCAACAGTACCTATCATCCATCCAACGAAAGTGATAGCCAAACCAACATTTCAAACGGTCTTATATTTTCCTTCTAGCAACACAATGGCATATAAATATATATAGGAATAAATATATATAGGTATATTCATATTTTGGTGATGATTAAATTGTTATTTTTATTATGAGTTTGCTTGGGTCAGCTCAATTTACGATATTTGTTATGAATTGGATCAAAAAAAATTCGGTAGGTCTATTGGAGTTTTCATAAAACCATGATATCTAAGAAAGATCTCGTATTATCATCTTAGTATTAGTCCACAGAAGAGAATATAGAACGAATCGCTCTTCCGTTTTCAATGAATTAATAAATATTAATAAATTCGATGGACGATGAATCAACTCTGTGGTAGTTCATATTCATATTAAAAATTAAATAATAAGAAAACAACTTGTCTAAAAACCACAAAATGAAAATAACTTTTTTTATTCGACTAGTTTCGCCTGTTACAGCATTGACACTTGATAATGCTGTAACAGGCGAAACTAGTCGAATAAAAAAAGTTATTTTCATTTTGTGGTTTTTAGACAAGTTGTTTTCTTATTATTTAATTTTTAATATGAATAAATATTAAAAAATATTCCTAAAAAGGAATTTTCAGGTCTCATTTTTTGATCCACCATTCTATAAATTGTCTGATCCACCGCTGAGCGCAAGCCTTTATGCTATCCTAACTTGTCAATATTATTGAATAGTTCCTTTATGGTTGTTCTTCGATGTTATTCCGTGGAACCCAATATTGTATCCAATTTTTATCCTTAAGCAACGTATGAATTTCATAAGTGTTGAAATAGCAGAAGAAATGAAATTGGGAAACTTCTCGGAAATGAAAAGAATTTTGATGAAGTCAGTTCGTGATAATACATAAGTGACAACAATTATTTAACGGGTGTTTTATAAAAATTGTGATGTTTTAGTTTAGTGTAGGTAGGGTCTTCATCAGATTCTCATCGCCTTGAAATACAAATTATGGGATATAGGTAGTGATACAACTGATATTCCATCGCCTAAATTATTTACCATTAGTGAAATTGAAATCGTTCGGTATTTTTTTTTCGTGGTTATCATATATAAGGATCAAAACCTTTCAATGAATTCAAGGGATATGTTGAATATTTGACAATTTCAACCGATTGACAATTTGAACTCATGAATAATTCTTTTTTGGCCTTGATAATAGGTCATTAGCCAGCAGAAAATATTGTGAAGAATTTATCTCATAACAACATAATGGGGATGCTATACACCAAGGTATTGCAGAGGTAAAACCGAGGAATTTGAAGGAAGATCAAGTTTAAATTTCTTAGCCTAAAGATTTGATGTGATCATACAAGATTTCATATATTCCAATATTTTTAATAAACAATTGTTTATATTGATTTATTTATTCAATATCATCAAATATCTGAATCCTCAATACAACTTTGAAGAATTCATTAGTTCATGAAAACTATAATCTTGCCAGATTTAAACATAACCAGATGAACATAAGTTTATGAGAAGCTATACCAGTAAACAAATTATTATTTTCCATATAATTCGCTTTCAAAAAAATTCGATTTCCGAGAAATTGTTGCATCCATCAATCCTGCTTACCTCAGATATTTCGTAATAGGTATGACAGATTAACTCTATCTTGCACTCAAGTAAATCGGCAATATCATCCTTGAAATTATGACATTATGTTCAACATCCTCCAACAATCTAGTGTATCAAAATACGTTACTTTGTTCAACGGAGCATCACACAAAATTATTGTCTCATGAAAAATGTTGGGAAATAATACTTTCAACTTTTTCGTAGTAATTAACAATGGCGATTTTCCCTTAAGACCCAGGCCTAGGGCTGACAGATATTAGGAGTGGCTACTCGTGGCAAAATATATACTAATGCGAATATTGAATCGAGTTTAATTAGGAGTATTGAAGAGCTTGTGTATTCTCTGTTCAGATATTTTCGAGGTTGCTATGTTGCACGATTTCTACTTTGAAAACACCGAAACCTTGGTAGTTGAAAGAATTAAAAGAAGAAGATAAGTATTGCGATGATGCACCTGAAATTTGAGAACCATACAGACAATGATAGAAGATTTTATACATTTAAATAGAATTCTTAACCATACGACCTACAAAGTA
Source organism: Cynegetis impunctata (assembly GCA_030704885.1). Classification (NCBI taxonomy): domain Eukaryota; kingdom Metazoa; phylum Arthropoda; class Insecta; order Coleoptera; family Coccinellidae; genus Cynegetis; species Cynegetis impunctata. The sequence goes on from JARQZK010004345.1 coordinate 640,625, forward strand.
ATATGGTTTTGAAACATTACCAAAAATAATGACAATTGAGTCACAATGTGTAATCAAACCTTCGAACTCTAAAACCTAATTGCTGAAAACATATTCTTAATATATTCACCATCCGTTTAACTTCTGAATCAAATTTGCTGTAGTATATATAATATATATATATATATATATATATATATATATATATATATATATATATATATATATATATATATATTTATATATATATATATGTATATTTATAAATATATATATATATATACATAAGTATATATACAGGGTGTCCCACCAGGAACTGCATCGATGGATATATGGAAAACTAAACATAGGAAATATCTGAAAATTTGGCTGTGTACTAATGTCAATGGGGGACATCCGGCTATACCGGTTATACCGGAAGTAGGTATCAACTTGCTTATTTCAAATGGGACACCCTGTATATTATTACATTTTTTGATTTTTCACAATATTCGAGGTAGATTTTATATATAATGTCCTAAACCTATCTTCAATTGTTTCGGAAATATTCGAATTTATTTGTCAAAAATTACGTATGCAGATCGAGTAATAATCATATTTTCAAAAAATGGATTATTCAATCGACACAATTCACGTTATTGGAGTGATACAAATACCCATGTATTCAGGGAACTAAATTATCAAGAATCGTGGCAATTTAATGTTTATTGTGCTGTTAGAAATGACAGCGTTGTTGCACTTCATTTCTATCAACAAAATTTGAACGGTAAGTTTGAGAGACGTGTTTAAGTTGAATTAAAGAGATAATTATAATATTACCTTTCAGGTGAGAGGTATCTCAACATTCTGCGAAATTTTCAAAATAATTTTTTGGATAATTTACCGCTGGCTGATCTCAGAAACATTTTTTATCAGCATGATATCGCACCTCCACATAACGGTGACATGGTGAATGACTTCTTGCAAGAAGTGTTTCGTGACCAGTGGATAGCCAACAATGGACCTTTCCGTTGGGTACCCCGATCTCCAGATCTTGCAGTACTAGATTTCTCTATTTGGGGAATAATTAAGAATCGCGTATATCATACTCCGGTTACAACGATGGAAGACTGTATGGAACGTGTGAGAACTGTTTTTGAAAATCTAAATGCGGAATCAGTGAGAAATGCATCACACGAGGAATTATACCGGAAGTGTGAAAAATGTTTGGAAGTTCAGGCACAACAGTTCGAACATCTACTAAAAAAGTAGTTTTGTTTACTAATTATTTTTGTCATTAATGTGATGATATTAACGCTATTTGGTGATGGTTTGGTTTTTTGCGGATACCGAGCAGCAAAAGTATCACATATTCGTGTTATCACTTTATTACACTCTCCATAAATAATAAACAAATTCAGGTAATCTTCGTTTGTATAATTCAAACGACTTGGCATGATTGTGTTACTATATATAATAATTTTCCGAATAATGACATCTCTTTGGAATTTGTTTCCATGGTAACTTGGCAGAGAACAAATATGGCATCACACTCCTACTATTACAAAATTTCAGGAAATCAATTTTTTAAACCAGAAACCATTAATTTGCAAATATTTCGAAAACTATAAGATTTAGGAATAAGCCACCTTATACAAAGTAGCCCTTATTTTTGATACTGAATCGAATAAAATAATAAAAGTTGTACGTATTAAAATGGACTTTTTGTAGTTTTTCAACATCCATTTTTGTAATACTTTCCTGAGCATCTTGTATATTAAATGTTAAAATACTATTATTCATCTTACGCTAAAACAGAACCACCTCTAGCAGGAAATTAATCTATATTGGGCATTAATACCGTTTTTATGGAATGTCATGCCAAGGTGTATGGAGGCACTTATTCGAGCTCGTGAGGGTAATACCCGCTATTGATGTTTTTATTCCTTAATATTGTTCTGTTCTTTACCTTATGCTGTATTTTTCTGAAAATTAATAAAATGTTAACAAAATGTGTAGTGTTTTTTACAAAAATTCATATCTCTTGAACCGTGAAAGATATCGGGACGAATAAAAAAGAAAAACGTTAAGAATAAATCAGACTCCGCAAAAAAGCAAATTTCCCCTACAGGGTCTTACAAACCTTAGTAAAAAAACATACATCTTTTTTTTCTGTATATATCAATACGTGTACTCTATTTCAGAAAATTGAAAAAAGTCAACCAAAACTGATACATTTATCTACAATTTAAAAAATAAATCATTTAAATCGGAATACCAGAAAAAATGTTATACTTTTAATTTGATCGTTATTTTGAATAAATCGAATTCAAGGTCGGTGAGTATATATATATATATATATATATATATATATATATATATATATATATATATATATATATATATATATATATATATATATATACTCATACATATATATATATATATATATATATATATATATATATATATATATATATTTCAAGGTCAACCGCCTTATAATTTAAAGAAAATCAAAGTAAAACAAGCACCCTAAGCTATTAATTTGGTTTCACTTTCGAGTGTCTACCTTGAGACCTACAACTCCTATTTACAATATTCTCAAAAACTCTTCTCAGCCAATTAGTCAATTCATCTATTAGTCAAATTTTTTCTTTCACAAAACAGGTACCTACTTAACGAATTTGTTAACAGCTGGTGAGAGCAAATAAAAAGTTATTATATATTTATGAAGATTAGCGGGATTCTGCGATCTTTAACGTTAGCAAAATGATCTATAATATCCTCATAAAATTTTTTGTCTTTCGCCAAAAGTTTTACCAATTCCTTTTCAATAGACAGCAAACTAATATTTTTTAAACGATCCTGCCTCCTTGAATTTCGTAAATAAGTTTTATTTCTCTTAAGAGTGGAAAACGAGCGCTCTACGGAAGCCGATGTCACCGGGATAGAAACAATTAGACATAAGAGTTCATAAACTTGGGGTAAATCTTGATTCAAATCATTATCAAAAAGGTATTCAATAGTACTCACATGATTTTCATTTTGCCCCAAAATTTCATTGTCATTATAAACAACACACAGTTCACTTTTTATGGCCACCTTATCAAAAAAATGTATTTTTGACATATATTTTCCAAAAGGTTATCTGGAAAATTAGCCGAAAATCCGGTAAACAAATTTTTATTAAGTCGAAGAAATGCAGTTCTTTCAAATCAGAGAACCTTATTTCTATTTGACCCCTAATAGTATCCAAAGTTTCATAAAATATTTGCTTATAGTGAAGCTCCATATCTGCGTAACTGAATTTCTTTCGTTTTGGGCTAAATTGAGTCGTATCATCAGTAGTTTTAAATACAGAAAATGGTTTTTTTAAATAAACTTCTTCACGAAATTCTGAAATTTTTTCCAAAAGATACTTGAGCCGATTTCGTGAGTAAATTACATCTGAAAACTTGTGCTGTAAGATTTGAAAAACTATTTCTTATTGTTCAAAAATTAATTTAAAGATGTTTAAAAAATATATAAATTTCTTATCTTGTAAGTAAGATATTAATCCGCGTGCGGTATTTAAAGTTACTTTATCGGTGAAAAATTCCTCACTGTCAACTATAGAATTAAATCCTCAAATCCTAAGCGGCCCCAAACAGAGACATTTTTCCTAGTAAAAAGTAAACACTGCCAACAAAATAATTTATTTTTTACCTGTGATCCGGTTAGGCAAATATGTCTCTCATAATGCCTTGTATTAAAACCGCGGTTTTGTTGTCTGTTACGCTGCACCAAATTGTTTAATTCAGGGGAAGGTCGCAATGTTTTTATCAAAACTTCATCCTCATAACTTAGTGCACTAAAGTTATGGGATAACAAATATTCCACTAAGTCACCATTGAAATTTTTGAAATCAACTTCAGTAACCAAACTCATTTTAAAACAATACGCGAGCAATATAAGTAAACACGCTGTCTGTGGCAGGCATAATGAACGTTAAGAATATACCTTCCTAAGCCTCCGCAGAGTTGCCACAAATCTTGAAATGAATGAAATGCAGTAAATGTAAATACCTTCTATCTTAATTAATAAATTATATTATATAATGCAGGTGGAAAGGAAGGTAGGTGCATAAAATAATATGATTTTGATTAATATGAATATGCTGAATGCTGACTATTCAATATAATATATTAGTGATACACGGAATATTATTGAGGAGGCTTAGCCTCCTTAGCCTCCTTTGACTAGCCGCCCCTGATTATATATATATATATATATATATATATATATATATATATATATTTATATATATATATATATATATATATATATATATATATATATATATATATCTATATATACATATATATAATCATATGGAAAAATTCAAAGGAGCGATGAGACAGTATCTCCTCTTCCGAGATTATGTTGTTTAATTTTCTGCATTAAAAACAGATTTTCTCGTCCTTGTCCAAAACGGGTTGCTTCAAACACTACCAGATAAATTTGATCTGATTTAATTTTATTCTATCAAAAAGTCAGTACCTAATGTTGTACTGAAGGATAAGAATGATATGTTTCATAAATTTTCAATTCAAAAGTTCTATAACTACTCATTTTACGTTCAGTAAAAAACGGTTAGACGTTCGCATGAAATATCTTCATAAATTATTCAACTTATCGATGTTTTCTTTGTCCACTCTGAAACTTCCATTTCTTCGCGTCTTTTATCAGCCACATGGGGGCTGCAAAAATCGAAGTTTGTTGACATTTCATTTTGTCCTCTTCTGGACTTTATTTAAACACCAATTCACTATTCAAGAATATTTCCTTTGCATAAGGATACCAAACTATCGAAAAAATGCAAAAATTTCATCAGGTTTTTGTACTCTTCACGCTGTACACTGGATATTATTGTTCATTTTCTCTTTGCTATTTCCCATTTAGACTGTTACATCCCGGAGAAGAACACCCGTTCCATGAATTACCAAGGGTGACATTCAATGCAAAAGGGCAATTCATACAATACATACATTTGTTTTTTCTCGAAGTCAGTTCTAGAAAGCAATATCAGAGATAGTGCTAACATTGTTTTTGAGTCTCTCGTTCAGCATCCGAAGAATTTTAAGAAGAATCTCAACAATAAAAGACAATTGGAAATAAATTTAAAAATAATGCAAAATTTCACTGAATTCAAAACATTCGCAACGTTACGGAAAGTTTGTATTTCTGAAAATATCAGTTTAGAGCTGGTTTTTCAATAGAACTTAAATATGGCTTATTGTGCAACAACCCTTAATCTTTATACTATCAACTAGTTTGAGAATAGTATATTCTGTAACAAGGTTAGAATGAAAATTCGATGCGAGTGGAAAAGTTCCGAGCGCGAGCCGAAGGCGAGCGTGAGGAACCACGAGCATCACGAATTTTCATTCTAACCGAGTAGCAGACTATACTTTCTCCACGATCGAAAATTTTAAATATATATTTTTATATGAAAACGAAGAAAAGATAATTTATATTACAGAACTCAATCACAATTATATTAGGTAAACACTCAATAATTCCAGAAACATTCTACTTTGTATTAATTGTTATATTTGTTCAGTTCTCGAAATGAAAACTGGTGCATTATTGGAAGAATTTTCAACAATTGCGTGGTTTGTAGAAGATGAACAAACAGTCACATAATTTGAAGTGTAAGGCATGATTAGCGGTGTATTAGATTCAGTAATTGACGAGACTAACTTATTTGCTTTTTTTATTCGATTTTGCACCGAATTATCTATGTATCCTTCTGGCACTTGAGAAGACTTCCACCTCCCATGCCTTTTTAGTGTTTCCATATCTGCTGCTGTATCCACTAACACAGTAGCCGACGTCCTCCGATAACAATGACCTGTGTAATGGTGTATTTTCACACTCTGATTCTGAACCACTGCATAAATTCATAATAGGTACTTATTATATTTTATTTTTCACTTGTTTATAATATGTTTATTTCACCTTGGATACGGTTGCTATAAACACACTCATTATGCCCTAGGCCATTATGCCCGCATTTGCGGGCATAATGGATTCAAAACGCCCGCTTATTGTACTAGGAGAAATGAAGCAAATTTCATTGATTAAATACCTCATAATCCTTGTCGTATACGACTCTGGATTTCTCCGGCAATGAATTATTCGCAGCTTTGGCTGCATTTTCTATGATATTCTTGGGTAAATTCATTTTCATTTCCATTATTTCTATAAGACTACACAAAGAAAGCAGCATGACATTCACTGAATATGATGACAAAAATATTCACAAACGTCAAACTATCAACAAATGACATGCCTACTATGAGAAGGAATAGGAGCAATGAATAGTATATTACATACCGAGCGGGGAAGTAATCTATTACAGCCGAACGGCAAGGTAGCATACCGAGGTGCGCAGCACCGAGGTGTGCTGCAGACGTGAGGCTGGAATGATTTTCCCCGAGGTTTGTATACTATTTTACTCACAATCTATCACATTAATAATCAAGTTCTGATAATAATTATTATTTGTATTAATTAGGCAACATAAAAGTTAGTTGATTTAACCATAGATTCGATCTGACAGTTGGGTCATAATTCACAATTTAATTTTTGACAATATTAACGAAAAATGTCCGACTGCGAATTTGAATCCATACTACTAGAACTTCGAGTAGCTGCAGAACTAGCATCCGAAGGCCTTATTCCTGTGAAAAGTAGAGGAAGGTATGTCAATACGGAGACTGTGCTCCTTGCCTATTTCGGTGAATTGAGTAATCAGAATAAAGCCAGTACATTATGGTCAAGGTACTCGATGCTACGAACACTATTAAATATAGGCAATCAGTAATTATGCAAATTACGGGCATAGTTGAAAAGGCAAAATTTGGGATAAAAAGCTAAAAAGTCAAGTGTTCTTTCCAAAGCAAACATCGATAAATTTCTAAACGATGCTCCGATAGAATATCTCCCTCAAAAGGTAACATTTTAATTTCTTTAGTGCATATTAAAAATGGTAAAGTACAAATTTCTTTTAGGTTGCTTGGATTATTGGCATTTCCGGAGCTTGCAGATGTGATGAACTTCTAAAAGAAAACCCTAGAACGTCGGCATCATCATCGAATTATGAAACTCATAACTTTAAGCAACAAGGTCTTGCTTTAACGGTCAATAGTAATCATAATTCGACTGTAACTATTAATATTTATAATTCCAAATAGTTTTTTTCTTTTTATATTAAATGAATATCGAGTTAATTCTGATTTATTTCCATACTAGTAGGTAAAGTGACACAAGCTAGCCGGTAAAGTGACATTTGTTAGCCGGGAAAGTGAGATTTGCTAGCCGGGAAAGTATGAAGTATGTAATGAAGCGCTTTCCGACTGTTTTGAAGGTTAGAAAACCATCGATTACCGATCGATTGTGAGTAAACGATTTTAAAATCGCTTTTTCATCATAATATAATAATTTTTTCGTGAAAAATAAAATCTTGTATGCACCGCGTGCGTTACTAGATCCTTATGCCCATCGGGCAACATTCATCCCTCGGGCCGAATGTTTCCCTCAGGGCATAAGGATCTATATAACGCACTTGGTACATAAATAACTATTCGAATGAAAATGTCACAGCAATAATTTTGACACTTACTCAAATTGTTCACTACGATGACAATCAACTGCGTCAAGGCTAATGTCATTATTGCTAGCCAGTGTGAGAATATTATTCTATCACAAGGGGGAGAAAGCAAATACATTTAAATTGCATGGGGGCAGAGGTGTTGCAGAATATTTCTTCAATCTCAAGAGAGAGAATTCCAGCATTCTGTAATCAAATTTGATATCAGAATTGACGAATTCTATGGTGATCGTGGAGAAATTAAATTCTGAACTAAACGATTTTCACATATAATAAAACAACAACAGTTAAAAAACGCGTTTCGCTGATACTACATCTTCTTCAGGTGCTTATTTTAAACAAGAATATTTTTAGTTTGAAATCCGCACCTGAAGAAAGTGATTATCAGCGAAACGCGTTGTGTAACTGTTTTATTAAATATTGAGATCGTTAAACTCAGAATTTCATTTCTCAAACATGTTAACAATTGATTTTCATCGAGTAACGTCCTCATCAATTCAAATCTTTATATTATTACGTAATTATTGTTGATATTATTTCATGCTAATGAACAATCAGTAGAGCTCCGTCACTAAGGTTGTATTCGCCCCTCATTGTTCTCTTTACATAAAACTCTCTACCCCTTCGTTCAATTTGGAGAGAGTGAATAATGCACAAAGCTAAAATCCTGCTGCTTAGATGCATGAAATTTTTTACATAAAAATTGTGGCAGTGAGAAAAAGCATCCGGATCCCTAAACAGCTCCTCTTTAACCTCAACCAAATACAAGTGAAAATTTTCAGCTTTTCCACCAGTTTGTAACTTACACTCATGTATTTCCTCGTAACCTGTGATCTGCCGATATGTACAGGGTGAATAAATTATACAGATAGAGTTGAATTTATATTATATATATATATATATAGAAGAAGGGTAGTCTTTGCTGACTAGTTAGGATGCAATAAGGATAATAATATTTGGATATAGCAGCAAGCAAAACGTGTACTCTTATAACACTATATTTCCGATATTTCGACAATGGTTATTGTCATCTTCAGGGAAGCTACAAAATAAGCACAAAAGAAAATCAATAAATGCTCCATAACGGCCAACAGTAAAAATACTCACTGTGTTTTTGAGAATGATTGCAAAAGGTGTAAAGATCGAGATACAACATTATTGATTTCCACAAAACATTATTGATCGAGAACACAGGCGTGATGATCATCAACTGACATTACAAGTTAAAAAGTTAAAATGGTCATAATAAATTAAAATGAAACATAGTTAATTTTGAGGAAATTAAACATTATTGAGTCTAAGTTAAGTTAAAGACTAAAATAATATAATTATCTACTTCGTCATTTCATATTGACTGAAAAAGAGACGCGACCAGCCATCTTGATCAAGAAAGTAGACATAGACCAGCCATCTTGATCAAGAAAGTAGACATAGACAACATCAAAACAAAAAACTCCAATGTGAAAATATGATAATTTAGGACCACAGATTGGTCACTGCTAACAAATAAAATAGCCAGAAGTATAAAAGACTCAGAGAAAGAAAGGCAATCTTTCTCTCACTCGACATTTCTTAAATGGATGTTTTTTATCTAACTCTAACAAAAAGGAATAAATTTCACTAAGATGATTTAAATCAGTTTTTTTATTTAAGCAATTTTCTGATTGTGAAATGTAAGCCATCTCCATAAACAGTCTCTTAACAGAATTTCTCTCTCTTGTCAATATTTTGGTGTCATTGAAATTCATAATATGTCCTGTAATATTAACATGTTCACTCAAAGCACATCTTTCAGGATGGCACCTACAGTCACTCTTATGTGAGGTAATTCTATCCTTGAGGGCTCTAGACGTCTGACCTACATATAATCTATCACAATTGGAGCATGGGATGCTGTAAACTATATGAGATTGTGAAGTTAAGGGTGTTTTATCCTTTACTTTGGTGAAAATGGAACTTATTGTTAAGACTGTTTTATTGGCAATTTTAATGTGACAAAGAGACCTGAAAATTCGTGACAACCTTTGGGAAACATCAGTGATATAAGGAAGTGAGGTGAAGAAAAATTGAGTTTGGGTCGAATCAGCTGCTTCATTGGTAGCTGCTGCAACCTGTGAGACACTTCTGTCATTAATTGTATCTTGTATTGACATGGTCGACGTACCGAAAAGGATCTTTTTTAATAGAGCAGGAGGATAAGAGTTATCTATAAACAAATCATATAAAATTTTTTAAATTCTTCTGATGGAAGCAATTGTCAGAAATACAAAGCACCCGACGCTTCATCTGTTTTACCAAATTAACTTTCCAAGCCACAATCCATGAAAGTTAATTTGGTAAAACAGATGAAGCGTCGGGTGCTTTGTATTTCTGACAATTGCTTCCATCAGAAGAATTTAAAAATTTTATATGATTTGTTTATAGATAACTCTTATCCTCCTGCTCTATTAAAAAAGATCCTTTTTGGTACGTCGACCATGTCAATACAAGATACAATTAATGACAGAAGTGTCTCACAGGTTGCAGCAGCTACCAATGAAGCAGCTGATTCGACCCAAACTCAATTTTTCTTCACCTCACTTCCTTATATCACTGATGTTTCCCAAAGGTTGTCACGAATTTTCAGGTCTCTTTGTCACATCAAAATTGCCAATAAAACAGTCTTAACAATAAGTTCCATTTTCACCAAAGTAAAGGATAAAACACCCTTAACTTCACAATCTCATATAGTTTACAGCATCCCATGCTCCAATTGTGATAGATTATATGTAGGTCAGACGTCTAGAGCCCTCAAGGATAGAATTACCTCACATAAGAGTGACTGTAGGTGCCATCCTGAAAGATGTGCTTTGAGTGAACATGTTAATATTACAGGACATATTATGAATTTCAATGACACCAAAATATTGACAAGAGAGAGAAATTCTGTTAAGAGACTGTTTATGGAGATGGCTTACATTTCACAATCAGAAAATTGCTTAAATAAAAAAACTAATTTAAATCATCTTAGTGAAATTTATTCCTTTTTGTTAGAGTTAGATAAAAAACATCCATTTAAGAAATGTCGAGTGAGAGAAAGGTTGCCTTCCTTTCTCTGAGTCTTTTATACTTCTGGCTATTTTATTTGTTAGCAGTGACCAATCTGTGGTCCTAAATTATCATATTTTCACATTGGAGTTTTTTGTTTTGATGTTGTCTATGTCTACTTTCTTGATCAAGATGGCTGGTCGCGTCTCTTTTTCAGTCAATATGAAATGACGAAGTAGATAATTATATTATTTTAGTCTTTAACTTAACTTAGACTCAATAATGTTTAATTTCCTCAAAATTAACTATGTTTCATTTTAATTTATTATGACCATTTTAACTTTTTAACTTGTAATGTCAGTTGATGATCATCACGCCTGTGTTCTCGATCAATAATGTTTTGTGGAAATCAATAATGTTGTATCTCGATCTTTACACCTTTTGCAATCATTCTCAAAAACACAGTGAGTATTTTTACTGTTGGCCGTTATGGAGCATTTATTGATTTTCTTTTGTGCTTATTTTGTAGCTTCCCTGAAGATGACAATAATCATTGTCGAAATATCGGAAATATAGTGTTATAAGAGTACACGTTTTGCTTGCTGCTATACCCAAATATTATTAGCCTTATTATATATATATATATATATATATATATATATATATATGTATATATGTATATATATATATATATATATATTCATATATTATTTATATATATATATATATATATATATATATATATATATATATTATATATATATATATATATATATATATATATATATATATATTTAAATATATATATAGATATGTTTATATATATATATATATATATATATATATATACATATATATATATATATATATATATATATATATATATATATATATATATATATATTATATATATATATATATATATATATATATATATATATATATATATATATATATATATATATATATATATTAAAAATTTCTCACTTCACCTTATTACCTGGTCATTTATATAATAAAGATTTGGTTTGATTTTTGGTTGTTCCAGGTTCGTAAAAATACTTTAAATTACTAGATTAATTCGTTTAATAGACGTTTCAGGAGTAGTACTCCCTTCCTCAGTATCTAAAATATAAATATAAAAATCTCAATAGACCAACATTGACTACACAAATATTACACGTTTAACAGCTTACCTTAGTATAGACAATAAAATAAACATAAAAATAAACACATCTAGAGTATAAAACAATATCGTCAAACAATTATTATAATATATATTTTGAAAATGATTTTCTTTATTTGTCTGGCATGTCAATGTCAAACTTGGTGATGTATTAGTTCTTTTCTTATTCTTTTCAGTTTGACTTGTTTTTAAGAAACGGTAGGTAGAATTGACTAAGTTATTTGATGTCTTGTCTGTCGTTCACTGTGTTCTCTAAATTTGTCTGTATATGGAACATTTCGTGTATTTCTCTATGTTTCTTGTTCCTTTGTGTTGTTAGTATTTTCGTTTCTTCGTAGTTAAAATCATGATTTTCCGTTAATTTGTATTTGTTCAGTGCCGTAGTTGCTGCTTTTGTGTATTTGTGGGCATTTATCCGGTCCTGCAATCTTTGTGATGTTTGTCCTATGTATTGTTTTCCGCAATCCTTACATGGAATTGAGTAGACTACATTAGATTTTTTTTGTAGTGGGTGTTGCAGTTTTTAGTTTGCTGAAAATTTGTTTTACTTGATTCTGCGGTTTGTGGATGACTTCGAGATTGTGATCTTTTAAAATATTTTTTAATTTATACGAGAGAGAAGACAACAAAACAAGAATCGCAATACCTTTCATGGGGAACTTCTCGTATAAATTAAAAAATATTTTAAAAGATCACAATCTCGAAGTCATCGACAAACCGCAGAATCAAGTAAAACAAATTTTCAGCAAACTAAAAACTGCAACACCCACTACAAAAAAATCTAATGTAGTCAACTCAATTCCATGTAAGGATTGCGGAAAACAATACATAGGACAAACATCACAAAGATTGCAGGACCGGATAAATGCCCACAAATACACAAAAGCAGCAACTACGGCACTGAACAAACACAAATTAACGGAAAATCATGATTTTAACTACGAAGAAACGAAAATACTAACAACACAAAGGAACAAGAAACATAGAGAAATACACGAAATGTTCCATATACAGACAAATTTAGAGAACACAGTGAACGACAGACAAGACATCAAACAACTTAGTCAATTCTACCTACCGTTTCTTAAAAACAAGTCAAACTGAAAAGAATAAGAAAAGAACTAATACATCACCAAGTTTGACATTGACATGCCAGACAAATAAAGAAAATCATTTTCAAAATATATATTATAATAATTGTTTGACGATATTGTTTTATACTGTAGATGTGTTTATTTTTATGTTTATTTTATTGTCTATACTAAGGTAAGCTGTTAAACGTGTAATATTTGTGTAGTCAATGTTGGTCTATTGAGATTTTTATATTTATATTTTAGATACTGAGGAAGGGAGTACTACTCCTGAAACGTCTATTAAACGAATTAATCTAGTAATTTAAAGTATTTTTACGAACCTGGAACAACCAAAAATCAAACCAAATCTTTATTATATATATATATATATATATATATATATATATATATATATATATATATATATATATTTATATATTTATATATATATATATATATATATATATATATATATATATATATATTTATATATATATATATATATATATATATATATATATAAATTAATAATCTTGTTATCGACCGTACTTTAATTTAAATATATTAGGATATCAGGTAAGCGGTGTGTCGGGAAATTAAAACTCTTAATTTCTCAACTCAATATTTCGTCACCATTTGTGACTTCATCAGGAGTAATACTATAATAAAAATAAATTACATAAATAATGAACAATTTCTGGAAAAACACACAAATAATACTTACAGGTCTAGAGTTTTGGTAAAATTAAAATAAAAACACAACATTCAACGGATGCAACACGACTGGGTGAGAATCAGCCTGACTAGTTTCGGTGCAATGCGAGTGTCAATCTTCGGTTTGTCACCTGGCGGAGGTAATCTATATATGATTTAAAATTTTGCAATAAATGTTGCTTAGTTGGCCCGTATCAGATTTATAATTTACACAATCTTTGCTTCTTTTTATATGACACATTTCCAAGAATAATCTTTTTTTATAATTATCCTGATGGTCAATAACTTTTACGTTATGAAAATCAAATGCATGTCCTGTATTTTTTTGGTGTTCTACGACTGCGACGTCACTAAGTTGCGAAGATACGCGGCTAGAACATCGGAAGACGATATTGTTAATGTTTTAGCATACGTAGAATTGAATTCCCACGTCAGTACGAGAGCAATGTCTGTAGCTTTGGGTATATCACGTTCTACTATTCTAAACATTTTAAGGGATCATAAGGAAGTTTTAATTCCTCTAAAAATACTACAGTGCCACAAAAACTCTTAACACTGTTACTATAAGAATCATAAAAATATTACATTTCATCATTGATTTTTGAAAAAAGACAAATAAATTAAAATAAATACAGGTGTAATGGCGTCTTTTCTTTATGATGACTAAATTTTCTTTCTTCGATATCTTAGACTTGAAATAAGATACCAAGATGAGATTTTCACTTGCCTATTTTGTTATCATTACACATTTGATGATCCAATAAATGCTTTTCCAAACGAGACCAACTTTGTTAAAATACGTTCAGTAGTTTAGAAGTTCCAGCTGTTTATTAAAAGAAAAATTGAATCACCCCCACCACTTCATTTCAATAGATACGTCAAAAAGTGTAAGACAAAAATTACTCGAATAGAGCTAACTTTGAGAAAGTATATGTTTTTGTGATATATTTACTAGGTGAATTTCAGAGAAAAATCACTTCAAAAGTTTAAGATGGCATTTACGGCCACTAGCGGCCATCTTGGAAACATAAAAATAATTTCCAGGATTTTGTTTTGGCCACTTTAGTTATAAAATTTTTTACCGTAAGTCTTTACGACGAATAGTTTACGAAATACAGCACTTTGCATTCTTATCTGGCCACCCTGTACATGTACTATTACGGTTAGAACCGGTGATAATAAGATGAGTATATAAGTATTTTCCTTGTTTTTCATGAAATGGAGTTGTATTTACATTGTAAATGCGAACTTGAAAAAAAAACGATTTTTTAGAAATCTATCTTTCAGGCCTCGTTTTTTTTGTGAATTGATTCATTAGGTTACGATTCGAATCGATTCAAAAATCGATCGTTTTCCGAAAGAATCTTCATCCCTATGCAACAGTCTCAAAAGAAATATTCCTTTGAATGAAGAATGTCAGTTATATGTGAAAATTAAGAATATTATATAATTTATGTTCATAAATATTTATGACGTATGCATATAGTTCATAATATATCCAGGAGGATGACCCCAATAATTGATGTGTGATTATAGTTTCTGATATTTGAACTTTACTTCAAAATTTAGGCAATGACACACAATGCAGTCAATATAATTTTTCGGATAATTATAATAACGGAAATCTTGATAGATGGCACAGTTTTCATTGTTTAAGGTACAAACATTTCGTCTGAGGCTATGCTTTAAATCTTCACTGGAATTATCTTCTTAAACAACAAAATCGATCATTAGATAAACGTTTTCTTCTGAAAAGTTTCGAGAAGCTTCTTCAGAAGCTAATGCAGCTGAAATCCTGTTCAAGCATGAAATATCACTCATTAGAAGATTAACTTAGTGTCATGATACCTAAAAGCTGACTCCATCGAAAGCTCTACGACATTTCGAGAACATTGAAATTTTGCTGACCTAATTAAGAGTCACTTGATTGATTATATTAGCTGACACTGGTGCAGCAGGTTCCCAATTAATCATGACGAAAAGACTAGATGATTTTAGTGATACTCCAAGCAGTCAGAACTGATTGTTTCAACAAAACCTGCCGCCTTTCATTATGACGTTAAGTTTGAAAAAAAACTGTTATAACCGAAATGGCCCATTGTGAGGATTAATTTATCACCAATTCCTTTTGATTGCGTTCTATAATGAATAATTTACCAGGAGAGGAATGAATTACTTCGATGAAGAAAGTCCCTATCTTTGCAAAACTAATCAGTTTTATATACAAGATTCATATATATATATATATATATATATATATATATATATATATATATATATATATATATATATATATATATATATATATATATATATATATATATATATATATATATATATATATATATATATATATATATATATATATATATATATATATATATACATATTTATATATATATATATATATATATATATATATATATATACAGGGTGGACCACGACGAACTGCATCGATCGATATCTCAGTAAGTGAATATAGAAAAAATTTTGGAAACTGGCTAGATATCTTGGGGCCTATACAGCTAAAATATTTTCATCTATTGGGCACTTCCGGTTGTACCGGAAATAGACCTTAAGTCGGTTATTTTAAACGGGATACCCTTATATATTATTGAATTTTTGGATTCTAGGCAGATTCTATGTATGTCCTATACCTACTATACTGTATAAGTCTAAGCGTTTTTGACATATTTATGTTTTTATGTCAAAAACGACGATTGCAGACCCTAATATAATTATCATTTGTTCCTATAAGGAAGCCTTTTTTACTTACTTTGGGTTAGATTCCTTGTTGAAAAGGACCTACTTTAATAGAATTTGTATAATATTTGGATAACTAATCATACAGAGTGTTCAAAAAATAAGATCTAAAATGAGATTGAGAAAACGGACAAAAATCAATTTTTTCAAATGGAAACCCCCCATTTTTCTTATTCTGTAGTATTTAGCATTTAAAAAGAAGGTAACCTTATGAAAGGTAATCTATACCTAAAATTTGAAGTTTTCGAAATATTGCCAATTTAATATTTTTATATTGCGATTTTGCATTTAATCGTTGAACAATTAGATTTACACTTATTTAGTATTTATGGACAATGTGACAAAGTTATTCCAAGAACATGTGATACATTTGCGACCCGATATCCTCATAAACAAAGACCATCAGCAAATACTGTTAAACGAATTATAAAAAACTTCAAGAACTTTTGATCCGTAAAGGCAAAACTAAACAAAAAGAAACCAGTTGTTAATAATGAAAATATTTAAATAGCAATTTTGGGATATTTTGAAGCATATACAACAAAATAATTCCCATTTGGTCAATAATTATCTGGAAAACTTATTTCACGATCGATGGATAGCCAACAATGGATCAAATCTTTGGCCACCTCGCTCCTCGGACCTATCAATGCTCGATTTTTATTTATGGGGAACAGTGAAAAACAACGTGTATAAAACATCAGTGACCACCATGGAAGACTGCATGAGACGTGTTAGAACAGCATTTGAAGATCTGGACCCCCAGTCAACAAGAAGAGTCACCCATGAACAATTGCTGCTTAGATGCGAAAAATGTTTAGAAGTTCAAGGACACCAATTCGAACATTTACTTAAATAATTTTTTTAACATTTCTATTTCCAATTTCGCTATCAATATTTTCATTTTCTATAAATAGTTTTTTTTCTGTATACTTTTCATTTGCGGATCCAAAGTTATTCAAGTTTTCTATAATTCTTCTAATAGTATTTGGTGATGGTTTTTGTTTTGGAGGATATATGCTGCTCTAATGAGAATATAGATAGCATAGGGATGATATTTGTGTTTCCGTAAAATTCTTAGAACTGACGATTCAGATCAGCCTGATTCTAATGCTCCCTGCCTTGAAGATTTTGTTGTATATGCTTCAAAATATCCCAAAATTGCTATTTCAATATTTTCATTATTAACAACTGGTTTCTTTTTGTATACTTATGCCTATACGGATCAAAAGTTTTCTATAATTCATTTAACAGTATTTGCTGATTGTCTTTGTTTATGAGGATATCGGGTCGCAAATGTATCACATGTTCTTGGCATAAATTTGTCACATTGTCCATAAATAATAAATAAGTTTAGATAATTTTCGTTTGTATAATTTAACGGGGGTGCCATGTCGATGATTTGAAATGTCAAATACGATCGTGGCTATCCTAGATCTAATTGTTTAACGATTAAATGCAAAATTGCCATATAAAAATATTAAATTAGCAATATTTCGAAAACTTCATATTTTAGATAACCTTATACAAAGTTACCTTCTTTTTAAATGCTAAATACTACAAAATAAGAAAAATGGGGGGTTTCCATTTGAAAAAATTGATTTTTGTCAGTTTTCTCAATCTCATTTTAGATCTTATTTTTTGAACACTCTGTATGATTAGTTATCCAAATATTATACAAAATCTATTATAGTAGGTCCTTTTCAACAAGAAATCTAACCCAAAGTAAGTAAAAAAGGCTTCCTTAATTGATAATTATATTTAGGCTTGCAGAAAACAACAACATCATATACATAAGGTTCAAATGAAATAATTTCATTCTGTTAACATAGCTATTTACAAATCCATATACATACGGTTGAAAAATTTTCTATTATATGAAGCTCTCTCTTCCTCTCTCTCTCTCTCTCCCTCTCACTCTCTCTCTCTCTCTCTGTATATAGATAAAAATTCATAATAAATATCACTAACTTCATGACCCGAATCACATATGAATCTTCAATATTTTACAGTGTGATCATGTATATCAAATATATCGTAATCATATTATGACTGATATATGTTAACAACACCAGTACAATACTGAAAATATAGTATTTTCATTAAAAATGTTTATTTACCACAACTCATCCTATTCTTCAAAAATTTTATTTACAACTTAACCTATAGTCTATTCAAAATTTCAGCTACAGAAATATAAATATATATATATATATATATATATATATATATATATATATATATATATATATATATATATATATATATATATATATATATATATATATATATATATATATATATATATATATATATATATATATATATATATATTATATAACTTCTATTATTTAATACTATAATGCCCCCATGGCAGTGTGTAGTGGTTATTTGGTAGTATATAGCGTTTGTTGTCTTCGTTTCTCAGGGCAATTTTGTTCTGGTGGTCCGCCATCTTGAAACGCCATCTGTTGGTCAAGTTCCAAATTAAAATAATACCGTGGTCCGCCATCTTGAAACGCCATCTTGGAACGCCATCTGTTGATCAAGTTCCAAATTACGATAATACTGTGGTCAGCCATCTTGAAACGCCATCTTGGAACGCCATCTGTTGTTCAGGTTCCAAATTACGATAATACTGTGGTCGGCCATCTTGAAACGCCATCTTGGAACGCCATCTGTTGGCCAGATTCTGAATTACGATAATACCGTGGTCCGCCATCTTGAAACGCCATATTGGAACGCCATCTGTTGGTCAAGTTCCAAATTACGATAATACCGTGGTCCGCCATCTTGAAACGCCATCTGTTGGTCAAGTTCCAAATTACGATAATACTGTGGTCAGCCATCTTAAAACGCCATCTTGTAACGCCTTCTGTTGGTCAGGTTCCAAAGTACGATAATACCGTGGTCCGCCATCTTGGAAAATGGCCGACGTTCGCAAAATGGCCGACTTCCCGTCCCCGAGTTCGCGCATGCGCAGAACTGACATTGCTGTTTGAATTTCCCGCCACAAAATGGCCGACTTCTGGAGCATACATAGCTTATCTACTATCGTCGTTTTTGACTTAGGGTCTATTTCTGGTAGAACAGGAAGTGCCCAATAGATGAAAATATTTTAGCTATATAGGCCTCAAGACATCTAGCAAGTTTCGAAAATTTCAAATTTTTCCTACATTCACTTTCTGAGATATCGATCGATGCAGTTCGTCGTGGTCCATCCTGTATATTAGAATTGTTGAGGCCGTTACTAGATGGAAAAATCAATTGTTACCATGCTTGAGAAATGAAACTCTTAGTTAAACGATTTTCACATATAATAAAACATCAAAAGTTACACAACGCGTTTCGGTGACACTGCAGCTTCTTCAGACTAAAACTATAATATCTAATACAAGGTTTGCAAAGTAAAAATTATAAATTTGGGAAATCCTTCCTGTAAATTTATGAAATCCTTTTATTCCTATTAATTTTTTCTAGAAGATTTTATTTTGAACCTTTTGTTTCATCAGAAATGAATAGGCATAAAAATTCCCAGAAGTTACTCAACAACCAATTGGATGTGAACAACTCCCTCCTCTTAATCTTTTCAATGAATAAAGGTTGTTTGTTCTTAAAATTCCAGAATGGATTTAACAAATTTATAATTTTACTCTGCAAACCTTGTATTAGATATTTTAGTTTTAGTTTGAAATTCGCACATGAAGAAGCTGTTGTGTCAGCGAAACGCGTTGTGCAACTACTGCTGTTTTATAATACGGTCAAATCTTTAAACTCTGAGTTTCATTTCTCAAACATGCAAACATATATATATATATATATATATATATATAGATATATATAAATATATATATAGATATATATATATATATATATATATATATATATATATCTATATATATATATCTATATATAGTTCAACTGTGTTTCTCTGTGCTGTAATCAGGGTTACTAGGGAAAACTTAAAGCAAAACCGGACTATAGTTCGTCCGGTATTTTTATAAGACGTTACTAAGCTTATGTTTCAGTATACCAAATTCATGTGCTGAGTTCAAGGAGAAAACTAAGGGCAATAAAATATTATTGAGGTGAGTGTCTTCCTATTCTAAATAATTATCCTTACAGAATTTGAAAACGCGTGAGCAGCACAGTTCCGTATTTGAGGTCGTATTCTCTCCTCATTTTCTTCTACATACGAACTCCCTTGGCTAACGTGAAAAAGCTGAAGAGAATATGAAAAAGCTTGAAGAACTACATAAAAGCATGAAATTTTCAAATAAACATTGCGGAAGTGGAAAAAAAGTATTTGAAGTCAACAAAATAGCACCTCCCTAAAATGAACCGAATCTACGTACAAATTTTCAGCCATTCAACTGAATTTGTAGTAGCTGTAGACATGGGCAATACTCGAAAATCTTGAAATGCACTTCTTTAAGATACGAATGTGGCGATATATATGGGTATCCCCTTGAGCGACACTGTTTTCTATACTCTTAGTTTTGCAGATGAACAGATAGTGGTGGCACAAGACCTCGAAGACCTAGGATATATGACCAGGAAACTCATTGAAGAGTACGGAAAATGGGGCTTAGAGGTCAATTTAGCGAAGACAGAGTACATGTGTATAGGCAGGACACAGCAGGACCTGGTGACGTACGACGGTCATACTCTTAGATCTTGCAGTAGCTACAAATATCAGGGCGTTAATATTACTCAGAATGGAATTCTCGATGGCGAAATTAAAGAAAGTAAAGCTTTCAAATGCCTCAACAACATATTATGGGATCAAAAACTCATCAAAGAGAATAAAAACCGAATATACAACACAATAGTTAAAAGTATCGTAACTTACAACAGTCAAGTATGGCAATTGAAACAAAGATCAATAAAATCTCTAGAAGTCACATAAATGGATTATTGGTGGCGAGCATCGAGAAGATCTAGGCTGAAAAGAATAAGAAACGAGGGAATCAGAGAAATTATGGGTGTAAAACAGACCATAGTCGAAGAAGTGAGAGTGAAACAGCTGAAATGGTATAGACACGTACAGAGAATGACACCAGAAAGACTTCGAAAACAAATATTGGACTGGGTACTCGCAGGAAGAAGAAAGAGAGGAATGCAAGGAAAACTTGGAGGGAAGATAGATATAAGGAAATGCTGGGAAGAGGGCTGGAAGGAGGCCAATGGAGACTAGGTATCAGAAGACATCGGAGATATATATATATATATATATATATATATATATATATATATATATATATATATATATATATATATATATATATATATATATATATATATATATATATATATATATATATATATATATATATTTAATCTTTTGATAATTATTAGCAATAACAGGCTGGTTGAATCTTAAAAAACTCGATTTTATCAAAAAGTTGACGCCTCACCATGACATTCGCAATTGAAATTTCTTTGACATTTATTGATTTGAAAAAATTGAATAAAACAGGGCTGCTTTGTATATGCTATTCAGTCTAATATTAATATTCAAAATTCTTATCATTAGATCGTAAGGGAAACCAAAGAAACCTTTACCTACGTAATGTTTGAAAATAATAATAATAGGGTACTATTTATCTAACAACAAAGAAATTAGTTATGGGAAAACATTAAAGAAGTGGAGTAGAATTATCGGAATAGTACGCTTATATGGAAGCAGCCGTTGACACGTGTTTCGGACTCTTTGGTCCTCATCAGAACGGCGTAGCTAAGTATTGGATTCAAAATTTGGAGATGAAAATAGTTTAATAAATAAAATCCTCTGTTATGGAAGAAAATCACTTATTTGTGGTTTATTGTTTGAACTCTCCGGTATGGGAGATTTGGTCAAACTTTGCCACGGAGGCGATTAATTCCATCCGAGAGATCTCAGAAAGAGTAAATTAATATTAAAAAAGAAAATTAGTTTTGGGAAAATATTAAACAAGTAAAGCAAAAATTATCGGTATAGTTCGTTTATATGGAAGTAGCCGTTTTTAATGAAATTTTTATAATAAAATCCTCTGTTATGGAAGAAAATCACTTTTTTGTGGTTTATTGTTTGTTCTTCCATAACAGAGGATTTTATTATAAAAATTTCATTAAAAACGGCTACTTCCATATAAACGAACTATACCGATAATTTTTGCTTTACTTGTTTAATATTTTCCCAAAACTAATTTTCTTTTTTAATATTAATTTACTCTTTCTGAGATCTCTCGGATGGAATTAATCGCCTCCGTGGCAAAGTTTGACCAAATCTCCCATACCGGAGAGTTCAAACAATAAACCACAAATAAGTGATTTTCTTCCATAACAGAGGATTTTATTTATTAAACTATTTTCATCTCCAAATTTTGAATCCAATACTTAGCTACGCCGTTCTGATGAGGACCAAAGAGTCCAAAACACGTGTCAACGGCTGCTTCCATATAAGCGTACTATTCCGATAATTCTACTCCACTTCTTTAATGTTTTCCCATAACTAATTTCTTTGTTGTTAGATAAATAGTACCCTATTATTATTATTTTCAAACATTACGTAGGTAAAGGTTTCTTTGGTTTCCCTTACGATCTAATGATAAGAATTTTGAATATTAATATTAGACTGAATAGTATATACAAAGCAGCCCTGTTTTATTCAATTTTTTCAAATCAATAAATGTCAAAGAAATTTCAATTGCGAATGTCATGGTGAGGCGTCAACTTTTTGATAAAATCGAGTTTTTTAAGATTCAACCAGCCTGTTATTGCTAATAATTATCAAAAGATTAAAAATAGATCACAGGCAACAACAATTCGAATAAATATATATATTTATATATATATATATATATATATATATATATATATATATATATATATATATATATATATATATATATATATATATATATATATATATATATAATATACATACACATATATATGACGATACAACTAAGCCGACAGTATGCACTTCCCGAACATGAACTCAATAAACGTACTTTCAATCCCCTAACTGAATCAGAAGCTGTGAAGGTGCGCAAAACTTCAAAAATCATAAGAAAACATGAAATCTATGAATTAAAATGACTTCGGTCGGAGAAAACAATTCATACACTACAGAGTGCACCTTCCCAGTATCAATTCACGTAAGAAATCTCAACTCTCTAACTCAATTTGGATTAGCTTAGGACTGACGCAAATCCTCAAACACTACGAAAAAGCAAGAAAGAAATGACGGCGATTAGTGAAATAAGTTTATACCGCCAAAGATTTTTTTCTCGCGTTCCCTAGTGCTCATAGTGAAAATCAATCGCTGTGAGTGACAGGAAAGCGTATAGACGAAAATTTTTAAATCATTCTTGCATGCGTGATGTACCATCGAACAATGTAACACGTTGCAGAACTTTTATGGTGGTGTGAAAGACGTTTGGCGTTTCTGTTTTTCCTAGAGTGAGATACTTATCAGATTCCGATAAATGATGCTATGAATCGTCGTCTTAGAAACTATATTAGCTGATTATGTGGTTTAGGGGCCATTGCTCACTCGATCGATGGACGGTATACTAACTATGAGCTTGTCCCATATATATATATATATATATATATATATATATATATATATATATATATATATATATATATATATATATATATATATATAAATTGGAAATGCGGGGATATTTTAGAATTCATAACCTGTAACTTCATCTGGCAATCCTGTTTAGGTACAACACAATTCCGCGTAAATTACACTGTAACAGTATAGTACATAACCTTACTTATTCAGATTTTAGATGATTTCAGTATTCGTAGGCGTGGTAATGGTCTGTTAACCCTAGAGTGGTCGCGCCACGGTCTCTGAGACCGGGTGGCGCGAAATTACAAATATTTTAGAGCCAATAGGGGCGCTGATGCTGCCTTGCCACAAGTCTACTTCAATTACGTCAACTATTAGTCAGTATTAATTACAACGTCGTACGGGAGTGATCTTGTGCTGCAGAACCGAACACGGTGTACAAGACCAGCGCGACTACTCGAGTACCCGGTCTGTGATTCCAGGGCGACTAGTGGTGTGATATTTTTATCGAATCTTTAGGTCAGTATATTGCTTTTACAAGCCAAAAATTCATATTTATTTCACATATATTAAAACTTGAAATAATATTGATAGCCATTGTACAAAACTTACATTTTTTATGTCACATAAGTTGTGAAACTGATACAACTTCACGAGTAAAATTAAAAAAAAACTTTCAATATGTTTGTGTGATTTCAGATATGTATTCTTAAGAAAAGGAGCAGGAAAGGTTGCAAAAATTAATGCAAGAAGTACTGGGAGAGCACCTTTCAGAAGAAAGTTATGAAGATTTAGACATTGACGACGATAATTCCGATCAAGATGAGGAAGACTATGAAATGCAAGAACAACACCATAGTGACATTGAACAGGATGTGAGTGATACAGAAGAATTTTATGAGCTCAGCACAAATTTGTCATTTATTGGTGTATATACTTTATATAATTTCACAACTCTTTTGAATTGTTTCGGTTTTCAGGTAAAGATAAAAAAACATATTGGCGAAAACATAACTCTGAATATACAAGTAGAAAAACTAGGCAGGAAAATATTGTAAAACGGCTTCCTGGATCTACGGCTGATACTCGATCTCTGACAGCACCTATTGAAATATGGAAATATTTCATAAATGATGACATTATCAATATTATTGTTGACTCTACAAATGCATACATAGATACAATCAGAGAAAGATTTTCACGTGCAAGGGATGCAAGCCCAACAACAATAACGGAAATAAAAGCACTAATTGGATTGCTTTATTTAGCCGGAGTTTATAAAGCAAATAGAATGAATGCTGAAGACTTGTGGCAGACAGATGGGTCCGGAGTAGAAATATTTCGTTTGGCAATGTCATTGCACAGATTTAGGTTTTTGTTACGTTGTCTATGATTCGATGATAAGAGGACAAGAGAAGAAAGAAGATTGAGGGACAAGTTAGCTCCAGTTCGCAGCAATTGGTTCACTTCTCTTCCACTGGTACAAACTCTATTAGAAAAGTATAAACTAACCGCAATCGGCACAATAAGAAAAAATAAAAAAGAGTTACCACTTGAATTTTCAAAGCCTACGCCCAGACCAGACTACTCTTCAATGTTTGCATTCAATAGTATATGTACGCTAGTCTCCTACATTCCCAACCCGAAGAAGAATGTACTACTGGTATCGAGTTTGCACAGATCAGATGAAATAGATTCTGAAACGGGACACTTAACAAAGCCCTGTATAATTACCCAATACAATGCAACTAAAGGGGGTGTTGATACCTGTGATCGTTTGTGTGCAAATTATGACTGTTCAAGAAATAGTAGAAGGTGGCCAATGGTCATATTCTATTTTATTTTGAATGTAGCGGGCATTAATTCACAAATTGTTTATACCAGTAATACTCCAGAAAAGAAAATATTGCGTAGAGCTTTCCTGAAACAACTGGCAAATGAGCTAATTAACCCTCATTTGAAAGTACGTTCCACGATTCTATCGTTGCCGTCGAGTGTCCGATTTAGATTACAGGAATTATGCAAAAAAGAAACTGACGAAGAACAGCATTCGCAAGAGAGACCTCCAGGTCGTTGTGCCTATTGTAACTGGAAGAAAAATAGAAAATCAAGATTTTCCTGCTTTCAGTGCAATACCTACATGTGCTTGGAGCATATTACTGGCATATGCAAATTATGCCAGGAAAAGATTTTAAACGCTCAAATTTAACTATTGGTGTCCATATTTGAATAAGATATGCATCAATTTTACTGTTTCTATGTACTTTTTCAGTTATTTTCAAGTAGGTTTTCTTTGAGAGCGTTTTATTTTTTCAGTTTGTGATAAACTACATTATTTTTCAAGTGATTTTTTTTCCGTTATAAATATCTCTTTCTTGAATAAATGTGAGTTTAAATTAATAAAATCACTTTTTTCTTTATTGCTCGCGATATTTTAAGCCATAAAATTTGTTCATTTTCTCAAAATGGCTACCCGGTCTAGGAGACCAGCGCGACTAACCGGGGTCGTGAA
Source organism: Cynegetis impunctata (assembly GCA_030704885.1). Classification (NCBI taxonomy): domain Eukaryota; kingdom Metazoa; phylum Arthropoda; class Insecta; order Coleoptera; family Coccinellidae; genus Cynegetis; species Cynegetis impunctata. Next base: position 667,085 of record JARQZK010004345.1, read on the forward strand.
TGAGGCGCGACCACTCTAGGGTTAAACATTGAAAGTGAGGCGGAAAATCAACCAACGCCATCTTGGAACGCCATCTGTTGGCCAGATTCTGAATTACGATAATACCGTGGTCCGCCATCTTGAAACGCCATATTGGAACGCCATCTGTTGGTCAAGTTCCAAATTACGATAATACCGTGGTCCGCCATCTTGAAACGCCATCTGTTGGTCAAGTTCCAAATTACGATAATACTGTGGTCAGCCATCTTGAAACGCCATCTTGGAACGCCATCTGTTGGTCAGGTTCCAAAGTACGATAATACCGTGGTCCGCCATCTTGGAAAATGGCCGACGTTCGCAAAATGGCCGACTTCCCGTCCCCGAGTTCGCGCATGCGCATAACTGACATTGATGTTTGAATTTCCCGCCACAAAATGGCCGACTTCCGGTGCAGAACATACATAGCTTATCTACTATCGTCGTTTTTGACTTAGGGTCTATTTCTGGTAGAACAGGAAGTGCCCAATAGATGAAAATATTTTAGCTATATAGGCCTCAAGACATCTAGCAAGTTTCGAAAATTTCAAATTTTTCCTACATTCACTTTCTGAGATATCGATCGATGCAGTTCGTCGTGGTCCATCCTGTATATTAGAATTGTTGAGGCCGTTACTAGATGGAAAAATCAATTGTTACCATGCTTGAGAAATGAAACTCTTAGTTAAACGATTTTCACATATAATAAAACATCAAAAGTTACACAACGCGTTTCGGTGACACTGCAGCTTCTTCAGACTAAAACTATAATATCTAATACAAGGTTTGCAAAGTAAAAATTATAAATTTGGGAAATCCTTCCTGTAAATTTATGAAATCCTTTTATTCCTATTAATTTTTTCTAGAAGATTTTATTTTGAACCTTTTGTTTCATCAGAAATGAATAGGCATAAAAAATTCCCAGAAGTTACTCAACAACCAATTGGATGTGAACAACTCCCTCCTCTTAATCTTTTCAATGAATAAAGGTTGTTTGTTCTTAAAATTCCAGAATGGATTTAACAAATTTATAATTTTACTCTGCAAACCTTGTATTAGATATTTTAGTTTTAGTTTGAAATTCGCACATGAAGAAGCTGTTGTGTCAGCGAAACGCGTTGTGCAACTACTGCTGTTTTATAATACGGTCAAATCTTTAAACTCTGAGTTTCATTTCTCAAACATGCAAACATATATATATATATATATATATATATATATATATATATATATATATATATATATATATATATATATATATATATATATATATATATATATATATATATATATATATATATAGTTCAACTGTGTTTCTCTGTGCTGTAATCAGGGTTACTAGGGAAAACTTAAAGCAAAACCGGACTATAGTTCGTCCGGTATTTTTATAAGACGTTACTAAGCTTATGTTTCAGTATACCAAATTCATGTGCTGAGTTCAAGGAGAAAACTAAGGGCAATAAAATATTATTGAGGTGAGTGTCTTCCTATTCTAAATAATTATCCTTACAGAATTTGAAAACGCGTGAGCAGCACAGTTCCGTATTTGAGGTCGTATTCTCTCCTCATTTTCTTCTACATACGAACTCCCTTGGCTAACGTGAAAAAGCTGAAGAGAATATGAAAAAGCTTGAAGAACTACATAAAAGCATGAAATTTTTCAAATAAACATTGCGGAAGTGGAAAAAAAGTATTTGAAGTCAACAAAATAGCACCTCCCTAAAATGAACCGAATCTACGTAACAAATTTTCAGCCATTCAACTGAATTTGTAGTAGCTGTAGACATGGGCAATACTCGAAAATCTTGAAATGCACTTCTTTAAGATACGAATGTGGCGATATATATATAGGTATCTCCCTGTGCGACACAGTGTTCTATACTCTTAGTTTTGCAGATGAAACAGATAGTGGTGGCACAAGACCTCGAAGACCTAGGATATATGACCAGGAAACTCATTGAAGAGTACGGAAAATGGGGCTAAGAGGTCAATTTAGCGAAGACAGAGTACATGTGTATAGGCAGGACACAGCAGGACCTGGTGACGTACGACGGTCATACTCTTAGATCTTGCAGTAGCTACAAATATCAGGGCGTTAATATTACTCAGAATGGAATTCTCGATGGCGAAATTAAAGAAAGTAAAGCTTTCAAATGCCTCAACAACATATTATGGGATCAAAAACTCATCAAAGAGAATAAAAACCGAATATACAACACAATAGTTAAAAGTATCGTAACTTACAACAGTCAAGTATGGCAATTGAAACAAAGATCAATAAAATCTCTAGAAGTCACATAAATGGATTATTGGTGGCGAGCATCGAGAAGATCTAGGCTGAAAAGAATAAGAAACGAGGGAATCAGAGAAATTATGGGTGTAAAACAGACCATAGTCGAAGAAGTGAGAGTGAAACAGCTGAAATGGTATAGACACGTACAGAGAATGACACCAGAAAGACTTCGAAAACAAATATTGGACTGGGTACTCGCAGGAAGAAGAAAGAGAGGAATGCAAGGAAAACTTGGAGGGAAGGTAGATATAAGGAAATGCTGGGAAGAGGGCTGGAAGGAGGCCAATGGAGACTAGGTATCAGAAGACATCGGAGATATATATATATATATATATATATATATATATTTATGTATATTTATATATATTTATATATATATATATATATATAACTATATATAAATATATAATCGTATGATAATTATTAGCAATAACGTGCAGGTAGAATCTTAAAAAATACGATTTTATCAAAAAGTTGACGCCTCACCATGACATTCGCAATTGAAATTTCTTTGACATTTATTGATTTGAAAAAATTGAATAAAACAGGGCTGCTTTGTATATGCTATTCAGTCTAATATTAATATTCAAAATTCTTATCATTAGATCGTAAGGGAAACCAAAGAAACCTTTACCTACGTAATGTTTGAAAATAATAATAATAGGGTACTATTTATCTAACAACAAAGAAATTAGTTATGGGAAAACATTAAAGAAGTGGAGTAGAATTATCGGAATAGTACGCTTATATGGAAGCAGCCGTTGACACGTGTTTCGGACTCTTTGGTCCTCATCAGAACGGCGTAGCTAAGTATTGGATTCAAAATTTGGAGATGAAAATAGTTTAATAAATAAAATCCTCTGTTATGGAAGAAAATCACTTATTTGTGGTTTATTGTTTGAACTCTCCGGTATGGGAGATTTGGTCAAACTTTGCCACGGAGGCGATTAATTCCATCCGAGAGATCTCAGAAAGAGTAAATTAATATTAAAAAAGAAAATTAGTTTTGGGAAAATATTAAACAAGTAAAGCAAAAATTATCGGTATAGTTCGTTTATATGGAAGTAGCCGTTTTTAATGAAATTTTTATAATAAAATCCTCTGTTATGGAAGAAAATCACTTTTTTGTGGTTTATTTCTTCCATAACAGAGGATTTTTATTATAAAAATTTCATTAAAAACAGCTACTTCCATATAAACGAACTATACCGATAATTTTTGCTTTACTTGTTTAATATTTTCCCAAAACTAATTTTCTTTTTAATATTAATTTACTCTTCCTGAGATCTCTCGGATGGAATTAATCGCCTCCGTGGCAAAGTTTGACCAAATCTCCCATACCGGAGAGTTCAAACAATAAACCACAAATAAGTGATTTTCTTCCATAACAGAGGATTTTATTTATTAAACTATTTTCATCTCCAAATTTTCAATCCAATACTTAGCTACGCCGTTCTGATGAGGACCAAAGAGTCCGAAACACGTGTCAACGGCTGCTTCCATATAAGCGTACTATTCCGATAATTCTACTCCACTTCTTTAATGTTTTCCCATAACTAATTTCTTTGTTGTTAGATAAATAGTACCCTATTATTATTATTTTCAAACATTACGTAGGTAAAGGTTTCTTTGGTTTCCCTTACGATCTAATGATAAGAATTTTGAATATTAATATTAGACTGAATAGCATATACAAAGCAGCCCTGTTGTTTTTTATTTTTCAATTTTTTCAAATCAATAAATGTCAAAGAAATTTCAATTGCGAATGTCATGGTGAGGCGTCAACTTTTTGATAAAATCGAGTTTTTTAAGATTCAACCAGCCTGTTATTGCTAATAATTATCAAAAGATTAAAAATAGATCACAGGCAACAACAATTCGAATAAATAATTATATATATATATATATATATATATATATATATAAATATATATATAATATATATATATATATATATATATATATATATATATATATATATATATAATATACATACACATATATATGACGATACAACTAAGCCGACAGTATGCACTTCCCGAACATGAACTCAATAAACGTACTTTCAATCCCCTAACTGAATCAGAAGCTGTGAAGGTGCGCAAAACTTCAAAAATCATAAGAAAACATGAAATCTATGAATTAAAATGACTTCGGTCGGAGAAAACAATTCATACACTACAGAGTGCACCTTCCCAGTATCAATTCACGTAAGAAATCTCAACTCTCTAACTCAATTTGGATTAGCTTAGGACTGACGCAAATCCTCAAACACTACGAAAAAGCAAGAAAGAAATGACGGCGATTAGTGAAATAAGTTTATACCGCCAAAGATTTTTTTCTCGCGTTCCCTAGTGCTCATAGTGAAAATCAATCGCTGTGAGTGACAGGAAAGCGTATAGACGAAAATTTTTAAATCATTCTTGCATGCGTGATGTACAATCGAACAATGTAACACGTTGCAGAACTTTTATGGTGGTGTGAAAGACGTTTGGCGTTTCTGTTCTTCCTAGAGTGAGATACTTATCAGATTCCGATAAATGATGCTATGAATCGTCGTCTTAGAAACTATATTAGCTGATTATGTGGTTTAGGGGCCATTGCTCACTCGATCGATGGACGGTATACTAACTATGAGCTTGTCCCATATATATATATATATATATATATATATATATATATATATATTGTTATGAATTTTTTTAATTCACTACTACTTATTTATTTTATTATGAATCCTAATTTTGTATTAACTCTATATTCTCAGGGAAGGTTCTCTTTAATTTTTAAATTAATTCTCTATATTTTAATTATTTTATATATATATATATAAAAAAAAACTTTGACTCTAATAATTGAAAACTTCAATAAATTCGAAAATAAAATTTTAACAATTTTATTTAACTCTAATTATCAAAATACAAATTCTGTTCTAACATTAACAATAACAATCACTCTTGAAATTTTTATTATGGTACCTTTTTATATATTATATTCATTAATCCCCCATTTAAAGTTTATATTTGCAAATATTCATGAAATCTATTGGCCAATATGAAATTTTGTAAAAACTCACGATTGTTTATTTCACTGATGGTTGATCTTCCTTTTCCATAGGTTCAATGACTTTCCATATGTTCTTTCTTCTCTTTTCTATATTCGTTCTGCGAAACAGCAACTCTCTCTATGGTCTCGGTTAATCCTTTAGTAACCTCACTTAATTTCTATATTATTAGAAATTCATATCACCATTCACAGTTTTAACACTTGACTTGATATTATTTTCACATACAGGTATTATCAGCTTTTTAATTTGCTTATATCGATGTTTTATTATTACTTTATACTTTCAGCTATCATTCTACTTTTAATTCTTCAATATGGATGACAAAAACAAAAGAATCAGATCGTAAACAGACGATGTTTATCTCTTGAAATCAAAATAGGAACTGCCTGAAGCCGGATGTTATACCTCTATATATAACCTTCTATTAATTTTTCAATATCAAGGAATCTGATGGTTTTTTCTAGAATAATCTCAATATCCTTTTTATAATTTCTTTCATATTTAAAATATTATACTAACAGGTATTGTGAATGTTTCTCTATCATATAATTTAGTTAAATATACAATAATTTTGGAAATTACTTATTTCAATAATAACAGCTTCTTTATGATAATTTAAAATCTTTCAATCTCAGTACTTCAATTTGATTATTTTAAATAATTAAATGACATTTGATTTGATTTTTAACAAATTTATAATATAAACCTAATTTTGGACCGAAAATATCTATTTAAACTCATCTACAGAATATTCTGAAAATTCTGTACTAAAAATTTCCATATTCTGTTCATTAATTAAATTCTTATTTCCCAATGAAAATTTTGACATTTCGTTATATATAATTTCTGATTCTAACTTGAAATTATACTTTCTTACTTTATTCTACAATAATTTTATATATAAAACAGTTATCTAATCTCTTCTAATGCCTTTATATATGATTAACTACCTTCATAGACTTGCAATTAACTTATTTATCTGATATACAAATTTCTCTCCAATTCTACGATACATAAAATTTCCACAATTATATGTATTCTACATAATTAAGTCTGTTATATTGAATTAATTTGTTCTAATTACTCTTTACAACGATTTTATTACTTGTATTCTCCTATATTTCTAATATTTCATGAATTTCTATTCAATTATTTGATATTTACCTTCAACGATTAATGACATTTTAAGTTTCTGACATTCTACAAGGTTTATCATATATTATTGATTCTAAAATCTATTCTTGATCATTTATAATTCATATATTTACACTTGTCATCATTTTGGTTCCATTTTAATCATTTAAATTCACATTTATTGATTTATTATTTACTAATTCCTATTTTAATTCATTGAAGTTTTCCTTTTCTTGATCAATCTCATTTACTATTGTACCATTTATTTTAATTTTAATATTGCAAATAAATTAAACCATAGCAAATCCCCAAAATTTACATTGAACTTATTTAAATTCAATATTTATAATAATTCAATGTTGAATTTTCTTATCATCTAATATTTATAACTTTTAACAATAACATAACTAAATATAACATAACCATAACATGATATTCATATTTTAAATTCTCAAATATACATTTTCTCTTTTCACTTATACTTTGGCATTCATTCATTCATTTTATATTCATATATACTCTCTATATTATACACACCTTTTATTTTCCTTGTATTTATTTCTTTTAATAAATAGCTATTCTCTGGTTTTTCATTTTCTATTTCATATGGGCCCTCAAAAGGAAACATGAGTTTTGCACATTTATTCTTTTCTCTCTTTGATATCCTTAAAGCTTTAACTATTACTAAATCTCCTTTTTTAAATTTAACTTTCTTTTTATTTCGTTTATTCATTTTTTTTAATATATTTTTCTGCATTTCTTTTCAATTTCATATTTACATTTTCAATAATTTTATCATAATTAACATTTACATTACTTTTCCATTTTCTATATGGTTGTTTTTTTTTCATAAGTACTATTGGACTAATTTCTGTTATAGTATTTGGAACTAAATTTATATAATTTTCAATTTCATTTAATTTCTCCTTCCAATTATTATGATTTTTCACTACTGAAATTCTTAAAAACTTAATTATTTCTTTTATATATCTTTCTGCAGGATTAGCAGATGGATGTCTAATACTTGTATAATTTAATTCTATTCCATTTTTCTTACAAAAACTTTCAAACCTATCATTTCTAAAATAAGTAGCATTATCTAATATACATTTCTTTGGATTACCAAATTCTTCAATATATTCTCCTATTTTTCCTTTAATCTCATTCACTGTAGTTCTTTTACATGGATATAATTTAATAAATTTTGCAAACACATCTACTATTACTAATATATGATGAAAATTATCTGGAGTAGAAATTAAATCACTCAGAAAATCTATTGCTATTATATCTAAAGGATTGCTTGCTATTATACTTTTTGAAAAATATTTGTTTACTATATTTTTATTTTTACTTAACTGACATATCCTACATTTACTAGTTATATTTTTCGATATTACTTTATCTTTATTCATTATATAATTTTCTCTAAATATTAACCATAATTTCTGTGATCCAATATGTCCTAAATTTTCATGTAAATATGTCATAATTTGAATTCCTAATTTCTCTGTAATACAATATAATTCATTATCTGCATAAGTTTTAATAAATACATTATCTTTTAATATACATTTTTGCTTTTGTTTTTCTGATAAATTTTGTTGTGATGCTTTAATATTATCTAATGAAAATAATCCCTCTTTCTCTTCTAAAATATTCATTCCTATATGCACTTTCTTTCCAACTCTTTTGAAATTTTGATCTCTTGTTAAAGCATCTGCTATAATATTATTTTTACCTGTTATATATTTTAATTTCAAAATTATATTCTTGTAAAATTAAAGCCCATCTATGTATTCTACTATTACCATATTTATTATTTAAAATGCTTGTTAATGCCAAATGATCAGTTTCTATATAAAATTTACTACCTAATAAATAAAATCTCAATTTTGTCACACAAAATATTATACTAGCTAATTCTAATTCTGAAACACTATAATTTTTCTCATAATTCTTAGTCACTCTATATATAAAACTTATTGGTACTTCTTTATCTCCTATATTTTGAATTAATACTCCTGCTAATTTATCTTTAGAAGCATCTGTTCTTATAATAAAAGGTAGGTTATAATTTGGATGATATATCTTTAAATTATGTAAAAATTCATCTTTTATTTTATTAAATGCTTCTTCTCTTTCTTTAGTCCATTTCCAAGGTATCCCTTTTTTTAAAAGTTCTATTAATTTGATCATTTTTTCACTCAAATTAGGTATTAATCTCTTAAAATAGTTAATTATTCCTATGAATCCTCTTAAAGTTTTTAAATTATGTGGTCTTTTATAATCCCTAATAAGTTTAATTCGATTCTCATCCATTTTTATTCCTTGTTCATCTATTTTAAAACCTAAATATATTACTTCTTTTTGAAAAAACTGACATTTGTCAATATTTATTTTTAATCCTGCTCTATCTAATTCATTTAATGCTATTTCTATGTGTTTTAAATGATCTATCACATTTTCTGAATAGATTAATATGTCATCTATATAATGCAAAATATAATCTTCATGTTTATTTAATATTTTATGTAATGCTCTTACTAATGCCGCACAAGCACTTTGTAAACCAAAAAGGCACTACTGTAAATCTATATATAACTCCATCAATTGAAAATCCAGTGTAATCTCTACTATTTTCTTCTAAAAGGTATCAACCAAAAACTATGTCTTAAATCTAATTTTGTAAATATTTTTTGTATTAGTAATTCTTCCAAATATTGCTTCTATATTCATTGGTGCTTCATATTGAGGTTTTTGTACATTTATTAATATTCCTTGCATCTAAACATAATCTAATTTCTCCATTTTGTTTTTTAACTACTACTATAGGATTTATGTAACTGGTATTACTTCTTTCTATTATTCCTTTGTTTAACATTGATTCAATTTCTTCTGACACTTCCTTTCTATATTTATATGGAATAGGATAATTTTTTACTTTTAAATTCTTCTATTTTTTTTATTTCTATATTATGTATATAAGACATAGCAACTCTATTTTCCTGGTTTACTAGACCTTTATATTTCTTTAATATATTTTTATTTTTTTCTCCTTATTTTGGTGAATATATATTTTTTTCATATTTTCTTCTTCTATTTTCATATTTCCATATATATATTTTTCTTTTATATCTTCTTCCATAAATTGAATCTTATTTCCATACACCTTAATTATTCTTTCTTCATAATTTATCTCCACCTTATGTTTACTTAATTCATCATTACCTAATACCATATCATATTCTATATTTTTCACTATAAATAATTTTAAATTCACCATTACTCTTCCTATTAATAAATTTACAATACATAACTTATTTACCTCACTTAATTTTTTTCCATTTGCACTAATTAAATTAATTTTTGAAATTTTCATTATATTATTTTCTAATTTACATTTTTCTATAATTTTGTCATTAATTAATGATATTTCTGATCCTGTATCAATTAATATATTAACATCAATTTCATCTACTTTACCATTTATTATTACTAATTTGTTATTTTCACTATACTTAATTTCTTCATTTAAATTTAAAAATTCACTTGGATGTTCATAATGTATTATATTTTTGCAGGTTTTGAATATTCTGGTTGTAATTGTATATTTTGAAACTTTTTATTATTATCTCTGTACTCTTGCTTCTTTGGTTGTTTCCCTTTATTTTGATTTCCATAATAATTTCCTTGCATCCCTTTATAATAATTTTGTTGATTGTTTTTGTTATAGTGATTATTATTATTACCATATTTATTTGTATTTATCTCTTGTTGATTTCTATTATGATCATATTCTTTCTCTCGATTTTTATATTTATCTTCTTTTAATTCATGTTCTATTTCAGTTAAGTATTCTAAAAATTTATCTAGTGTGTTTATTTTGTTGTACATTGTATATTGCTTAATCTCATTATTATATTGTCTACTAATGCATTTTATAATATCTGCTTCTGGTATAATTGGAACTAAGTTCTTTCCTATGTTATATAGTCTGATTGCATATTCTGTTAAATTTAAATTAAAATTATAATTAAATTTTCCCATGTATAAGTCTCTTCTGTATTTGTTTTGTTGAGTTTCTCCCCAGAAATGTCTAATAAAATTATTTTCAAAATCCCTATACTCTCTAAATTCTTTCTTCCAAACTGTAAAACCAAGTTTGTGCATATCCACTTAAATACATTTTCATAATTTCCTTTTGTTCTTCCCATTTATTATTGAAATTCAATTTATTCTTAATATTATTCAAAAATGTTTTTGGATGCAATTTTCTTATATTGCCATCAAATTTCATATTATTATCTATATTTATATGCATTAAATTTTGAGGTATTATATGCTGAGTTCCTAAATGATTTCTGACTTCTTCTAATTCTTTTTCATATTTTTGTTTTAACATTTCTATATTATTATTTATATTCAGTAATTTTTCTTCTTCTATATTAATTATTCTATCTTGACACTTATCTACAGATTCCATGCATTTTTCTCCCATACATATCATTATTTCATTCTGCTTTTCTATTTCTACTCTTAATTTACTTTCATTCTGTTCTAGTTTCCTATCTTGTATCAATAATTTGTCATCTATCTCATTAATATGTATATTTATTTTCTCATTCACATATTCTGTCATATCTTGTCTAACCATATTCAATTTTTCATCCATGCTTTCAAATCTTTGATTCATACTTATTTTCAACATATCTCAAACATACTTTAATATCATTCATATTTTGATTTATACTATACATATTATTGTTTATTATACTACTCATATTTTGCATCATATTCATTTGCATCTCTTTAAATAATTCTTTTAATTCTACATTTTCGTCTCTCGATTCATCTATCTTTTTCTGTTTCCCCTCTGAATCTACTCTTATAAATATCTCATTTTCTTTTTCTACTTTCTCCTCCTCATTCATATCTACACATTCAACTAAATTTCCAGTAATTTGTTCTACACTAATATTTGTATCTAACTCCTCCTCATTCACCCTTTCTTCACCTTTTTTATTTCTTAATACCATGTTACTAGTCATCTTTATATTTATGTTCTACTTTAATTCTATTCAAAAATTATTTAATTTATAAATATAATTTTCTCGTTTTTCGAGCCCTACGTTGGTTGCGCCAATTGTTATGAATTTTTTTAATTCACTACTACTTATTTATTTTATTATGAATCCTAATTTTGTATTAACTCTATATTCTCAGGGAAGGTTCTCTTTAATTTTTAAATTAATTCTCTATATTTTAATTATTTTATATATATATATATATAAAAAAAAACTTTGACTCTAATAATTGAAAACTTCAATAAATTCGAAAATAAAATTTTAACAATTTTATTTAACTCTAATTATCAAAATACAAATTCTGTTCTAACATTAACAATAACAATCACTCTTGAAATTTTTATTATGGTACCTTTTTATATATTATATTCATTAATCTCCCATTTAAAGTTTATATTTGCAAATATTCATGAAATTTATTGGCCAATATTAAATTTTGTAAAAACTCACGATTGTTTATTTCACTGATGGTTGATCTTCCTTTTCCATAGGTTCAATGACTTTCCATATGTTCTTTCTTCTCTTTTCTATATTCGTTCTGCGAAACAGCAACTCTCTCTATGGTCTCGGTTAATCCTTTAGTAACCTCACTTAATTTCTATATTATTAGAAATTCATATCACCATTCACAGTTTTAACACTTGACTTGATATTATTTTCACATACAGGTATTATCAGCTTTTTAATTTGCTTATATCGATGTTTTATTATTACTTTATACTTTCAGCTATCATTCTACTTTTAATTCTTCAATATGGATGACAAAAACAAAAGAATCAGATCGTAAACAGACGATGTTTATCTCTTGAAATCAAAATAGGAACTGCCTGAAGCCGGATGTTATACCTCTATATATAACCTTCTATTAATTTTTCAATATCAAGGAATCTGATGGTTTTTTCTAGAATAATCTCAATATCCTTTTTATAATTTCTTTCATATTTAAAATATTATACTAACAGGTATTGTGAATGTTTCTCTATCATATAATTTAGTTAAATATACAATAATTTTGGAAATTACTTATTTCAATAATAACAGCTTCTTTATGATAATTTAAAATCTTTCAATCTCAGTACTTCAATTTGATTATTTTAAATAATTAAATGACATTTGATTTGATTTTTAACAAATTTATAATATAAACCTAATTTTGGACTGAAAATATCTATTTAAACTCATCTACAGAATATTCTGAAAATTCTGTACTAAAAATTTCCATATTCTGTTCATTAATTAAATTCTTATTTCCCAATGAAAATTTTGACATTTCGTTATATATAATTTCTGATTCTAACTTGAAATTATACTTTCTTACTTTATTCTACAATAATTTTATATATAAAACAGTTATCTAATCTCTTCTAATGCCTTTATATATGATTAACTACCTTCAATAACTTGAAATTAACTTATTATCTGATATACAAATTTCTCCAATTCTACGATACATAAAATTTCCACAATTATATGTATTCTACATAATTAAGTCTGTTATATTGAATTAATTTGTTCTAATTACTCTTTACAACGATTTTATTACTTGTATTCTCCTATATTTCTAATATTTCATGAATTTCTATTCAATTATTTGATATTTACCTTCAACGATTAATGACATTTTAAGTTTCTGACATTCTACAAGGTTTATCATATATTATTGATTCTAAAATCTATTCTTGATCATTTATAATTCATATATTTACACTTGTCATCATTTTGGTTCCATTTTAATCATTTAAATTCACATTTATTGATTTATTATTTACTAATTCCTATTTTAATTCATTGAAGTTTTCCTTTTCTTGATCAATCTCATTTACTATTGTACCATTTATTTTAATTTTAATATTGCAAATAAATTAAACCATAGCAATATATATATATATATATATATATATATATATATATATATATATATATATATATATATATATATATATATATATATATATAAATTGGAAATGCGGGGATATTTTAGAATTCATAACCTGTAACTTCATCTGGCAATCCTGTTTAGGTACAACACAATTCCGCGTAAATTACACTGTAACAGTATAGTACATAACCTTACTTATTCAGACTTTAGATGATTTCAGTATTCGTAGGCGTGGTAATGGTCTGTTAACCCTAGAGTGGTCGCGCCACGGTCTCTGAGACCGGGTGGCGCGAAATTACAAATATTTTTGAGCCAATAGGGGCGCTGATGCTGCCTTGCCACAAGTCTACTTCAATTACGTCAACTATTAGTCAGTATTAATTACAACGTCGTACGGGAGTGATCTTGTGCTGCAGAACCGAACACGGTGTACAAGACCAGCGCGACTACTCGAGTACCCGGTCTGTGATTCCAGGGCGACTAGTGGTGTGATATTTTTATCGAATCTTTAGGTCAGTATATTGCTTTTACAAGCCAAAAATTCATATTTATTTCACATATATTAAAACTTGAAATAATATTGATAGCCATTGTACAAAACTTACATTTTTTATGTCACATAAGTTGTGAAACTGATACAACTTCACGAGTAAAATTAAAAAAAAACTTTCAATATGTTTGTGTGATTTCAGATATGTATTCTTAAGAAAAGGAGCAGGAAAGGTTGCAAAAATTAATGCAAGAAGTACTGGGAGAGCACCTTTCAGAAGAAAGTTATGAAGATTTAGACATTGACGACGATAATTCCGATCAAGATGAGGAAGACTATGAAATGCAAGAACAACACCATAGTGACATTGAACAGGATTTGAGTGATACAGAAGAATCTTATGAGCTCAGCACAAATTTGTCATTTATTGGTGTATATACTTTATATAATTTCACAACTCTTTTGAATTGTTTCGGTTTTCAGGTAAAGATAAAAAAACATATTGGCGAAAACATAACTCTGAATATACAAGTAGAAAAACTAGGCAGGAAAATATTGTAAAACGGCTTCCTGGATCTACGGCTGATACTCGATCTCTGACAGCACCTATTGAAATATGGAAATATTTCATAAATGATGACATTATCAATATTATTGTTGACTCTACAAATGCATACATAGATACAATCAGAGAAAGATTTTCACGTGCAAGGGATGCAAGCCCAACAACAATAACGGAAATAAAAGCACTAATTGGATTGCTTTATTTAGCCGGAGTTTATAAAGCAAATAGAATGAATGCTGAAGACTTGTGGCAGACAGATGGGTCCGGAGTAGAAATATTTCGTTTGGCAATGTCATTGCACAGATTTAGGTTTTTGTTACGTTGTCTATGATTCGATGATAAGAGGACAAGAGAAGAAAGAAGATTGAGGGACAAGTTAGCTCCAGTTCGCAGCAATTGGTTCACTTCTCTTCCACTGGTACAAACTCTATTAGAAAAGTATAAACTAACCGCAATCGGCACAATAAGAAAAAATAAAAAAGAGTTACCACTTGAATTTTCAAAGCCTACGCCCAGACCAGACTACTCTTCAATGTTTGCATTCAATAGTATATGTACGCTAGTCTCCTACATTCCCAAACCGAAGAAGAATGTACTACTGGTATCGAGTTTGCACAGATCAGATGAAATAGATTCTGAAACGGGACACTTAACAAAGCCCTGTATAATTACCCAATACAATGCAACTAAAGGGGGTGTTGATACCTGTGATCGTTTGTGTGCAAATTATGACTGTTCAAGAAATAGTAGAAGGTGGCCAATGGTCATATTCTATTTTATTTTGAATGTAGCGGGCATTAATTCACAAATTGTTTATACCAGTAATACTCCAGAAAAGAAAATATTGCGTAGAGCTTTCCTGAAACAACTGGCAAATGAGCTAATTAACCCTCATTTGAAAGTACGTTCCACGATTCTATCGTTGCCGTCGAGTGTCCGATTTAGATTACAGGAACTATGCAAAAAAGAAACTGACGAAGAACAGCATTCGCAAGAGAGACCTCCAGGTCGTTGTGCCTATTGTAACTGGAAGAAAAATAGAAAATCAAGATTTTCCTGCTTTCAGTGCAATACCTACATGTGCTTGGAGCATATTACTGGCATATGCAAATTATGCCAGGAAAAGATTTTAAACGCTCAAATTTAACTATTGGTGTCCATATTTGAATAAGATATGCATCAATTTTACTGTTTCTATGTACTTTTTCAGTTATTTTCAAGTAGGTTTTCTTTGAGAGCGTTTTATTTTTTCAGTTTGTGATAAACTACATTATTTTTCAAGTGATTTTTTTTCCGTTATAAATATCTCTTTCTTGAATAAATGTGAGTTTAAATTAATAAAATCACTTTTTTCTTTATTGCTCGCGATATTTTAAGCCATAAAATTTGTTCATTTTCTCAAAATGGCTACCCGGTCTAGGAGACCAGCGCGACTAACCGGGGTCGTGAATGAGGCGCGACCACTCTAGGGTTAAACATTGAAAGTGAGGCGGAAAATCAACCAATATTTGAGCCTGTCAAACTTTCAGTGCTAGTGCGTCGTGGGTGAGAGTTATAGCAGTTAAGTTTTATATAAAAAATGGTGTTGATGTTAGTATCATTGTGCAAAAAAGTTATGAACATTAAGCTACCCCAAAATTTTCTATAGTCCTTTTAGAAGATCGGGGCTATTCTGGATGGCGTATTTATAATCATTCCAAAATATCCCTGGTCTTCTAAAATCATCCCATTCTTCAAATTATCAATGCTATATACCTTTTATTATTCTTGATTTAAAAATGTATGTTTTCCAATTTACCCCATATACTAGGTAACTATGATTAATGCGTTATTCTTACCGATTCTAAAATATCCCCGACCCACGAGGCTATTTTAGACGGGCCTAAAACAATTTTTTTTCAGCACCCTGTAAGAATGGGGACCTATTTATCATAGAATAATATTTGGTCGTATATAAACCTATCCAAAAAGCATATCAAAATAGATTATTCTTAATTACTCTTTCTGCAATATTAAAAATAATGAAAAAAAAGTCCACAATAGCCCCGTTCTACGGTATATATATATATATATATATATATATATATATATATATATATATATATATAGAGATATATATATATATATATATATATATATATATATATATATATATATATATATATATATATATATATATATATATATATATATATATATAGATATATATATATATAGATATATATATATATATATATATATATATATATATATATATATATATATATGAAAATACATTTCTTGGGGTATACAATAACAACACAAGAGGGCTAAATGTGTGTAACTTCTTTTTTGAATGGCTAGCTTTCGAAGTCATTTTATTTCTTCATCAGGGTTACTAAAAATTTTTTCCGAATCATTATACATTTCTGAAAGATATAATAACGTAACTTACGAATACTAAGATTTACTGAAAAGAGGAAATTCAATGAACATTAATGTTTCATTCTTTTGACGCGAATTCAGGAACAATAATGACAGAAGTGAGGTTAACAGAAAATAATCACCTGACATGGATACAGTAGTTGTACTGTGAACAAGAAGAATCTCCTCTACATTATTACCGTGGTTTATTAGATTTTATCTAAACTATGTAAGTAAGAATATATTTCATTCAAGTTATTAATGTCTGATGTTTTATTCATGGAGTTTTAATTGTTGTTGTGTCAAAAAAGTAGAAAATTAATGTACATTAAATTTCCTCTTTTCAGTGAATCTTAGTATTCGTAAGTTTCATTATTATATCTTCCAGATATGTATAATAATTTGGAAAAAATTTTATATAATCCTGATGAAGGAGTTAAATGACTTGGAAAGCTAGGCATTGAATAAAAATAATATACATTTAGGCCTCTTGTATTGTTGCTGCATATCCCAAGAAATTTCATTTTGATTTATAATCTTCAGCATATATATATATATATATATATATATATATATATATATATATATATATATATATATATATATATATATATATATATATATATATAAAGAAAAATTACTTTAAGTTCAGGTCTGCAGTCAAATGTTGAGAATAAGGTGAACTCTTTTTTCTGTTCAAGCTTTCGAGCACATTTATTTGCTCTTCATCAGGAACTCTACAAAGAATTTAAAAATGAACAATACTTAGTTAGAACAAAATCTCAGTTTGTGTACTTACGAAGGTGAGAATAAGAATTAATTTTTTCTTGTCGCAGTTTACAGATTAACATAAATAAAAAACAATACTACATAGTTCAAATCAAATAAAAATGATTGGATTAGGGACATACATAACAAGTTAAAATAAAATGTTCCCATATGACATCGCATAATCGATGTATACAATTGACGTGTATGAGATTGACAGTGACTTTATTGCCAACACAAAATCGAGACGAACCGTACCAACGCACAAACTAAAGGATACCAACTTAATGTTCATTGAATTGACCTTAAGCCGGTAACATAGGGACTTAGGGAGAACGACTGAGTAAATACGAATAAATTATGTTGAGATTATCGATGTCAGTTCTGGAATTCATTGCATTAGGTTCTCTGAAAATCTTTGACATTTCGAGAAAAGTTCTCTTCTTTAAATTAGACTCATGCTCCAAGATAGTCACAGCATCATAATCCGGGTTATGGTCAAAAGAGACGGCGTGACTAGCCAATGAACAAGTTTTTTTAAAATTCCTTATATCGCTCTTATGGGAGTTGATTCTGTCTTTCAACCTCCTTTTGGTTTGGCCAATGTACTTCATTTCACACTGAGAACAAGGGATGCAGTAAACTAAGTTAGAGTTATCCAATATAGGCACCTTGTCTTTTAATTTTGGAAAAATATTGTTCAACACGATTAGGTTTTTGTAAGCAATTTTGATATCAGGAATCTTGGAGAGTAATTTGTTGAATTTATAATTTAGAGATTCAATATGTGGTAATGTAAGATAAGAAGCTGGTTGCTAATTAATATTATTTGGTTTATTGATTGTATTATCATCATTCTTATTCTTAGGGTGCTCAAAATCAATGGAAGGCCTACCGAAAAGAAGTCTACAAACAAGCCTTCGTGGGTACCCACTGCTGATGAAAAGTTGCAAGAGTTTCTGAAGATTAGTTGTTCGTAGTGAAGTGTGACTAGTTTTAACTACTCTGTTTTTCATACCAAGGACTAGATTTATTTTTTGTCTGTGTTGATGATACGAATTGTAATGTAACATTCTTCCTGAAGCACCTGGTTTCATATACCAGCTAGTGATTAGAGTGTTGTCTGCCCTTCTGATTACTTTCGTATCTAAGAAGGGGACACTTTGTTCAATGTTTTCTTCTTCGATGGTAAATTGCAACTTTTCATGGTAAGAGTTAAACACGCGTAACAATTCCTGAAATTTGTCCTTAGGGGCACTTAAAACAATGTCATCTACATATTTTTTTAAGAATGGTATCTCAAATTGAATCCTGCTCAAACAATCATCCACGAGGTCATCCACCACATACTGAGCAATTATAGGGGAACCTGGGCTTCCCATCGGCATGCCCAAACACTGCTTGTAAACTCTATTTTCAAAACTAAAAACTGTCGTGTCATAAAGAAAATCAATCAACTTTAAGAATAAAGGTTTGGAAACTTTACAATGTGAAGAAATATCATTCCAGTGTCTGGTGATACTCTCCTTAGCTAATTCTACTGTAATATTGTTGAACAAAGACACCACATCCAGACTAACAATCATGAAACCAAAAGGAAGCTGAAACTCATTAATGAAAGAGCAAATTTCAAAAGAGTCCTTGACGAAATAGTTGTTATTTGAATTATAAGATAAAGTGAGTATGTTAGTAACAAATTGGGCAACGCCTCTATTGGGACTATTAATGCCCGAAATAATGGGTCTGAGTTGAAGTGTTGGCTTGTGGATTTTTGGTAATTCATAGAACTTATTAATCGTTCCATTATAGACTCTAAAGTAAGAGCCCTCCTTTTTAGAAATCATATCCTTCTTTTCCAGCTCTGTGATCAATTTGTTAGCTTTCTGTTGAATGGTACTTGAGGGGTTACCATTTATTGATTGATAATAAGTGGTATCACTAAGAATGTTGGATGCCAGTGAAGAGTACTGTTCCTGTGTCAGGATTGTCGTCACTTTCATTTTATCCGATTGAATAACCTTCAACTGTGAATTATTTTTTAGGAAATTTTTGCATTTAGTGTAAGTATTATAAATTGGATTGTTAAAGGAATCATTTTTGTGTATAAAATTGGTAATGATGTTAGTCGTTTGAGTTTAAAAAAAATATTTCTTTCGTTCTTAGGAACAAATTGTGAAATTGAGTCCACATCAGCTAAAAATTTTGGAATGTTAACATCTTTGTTTTTTGGTTTAATACTAAATTTTGGTCCCAGAGCTAGAAAATTAGAGATTTCTGAAGGAATTACCGTATCTGTTAAATTTTTTACCCAAGTTGTCTGTGTTTTCATCTCACAATTTTGTGATTGTTTAGTCTGGATGTGGTGTCTTTGTTCAACAATATTACAGTAGAATTAGCTAAGGAGAGTATCACCAGACACTGGAATGATATTTCTTCACATTGTAAAGTTTCCAAACCTTCATTCTTAAAGTTGATTGATTTTCTCTATGACACGACAGTTTTTAGTTTTGAAAATAGAGTTTACAAGCAGTGTTTGGGCATGCCGATGGGAAGCCCAGTTTCCCCTATAATTGCTCAGTATGTGGTGGATGACCTCGTGGATGATTGTTTGAGCAGGATTCAATTTGAGATACCCTTCTTAAAAAAATATGTTGATGACATTGTTTTAAGTGCCCCTAAGGACAAATTTCAGGATTTGTTACGCTTGTTTAACTCTTACCATGAAAAGTTACAATTTACCATCGAAGAAGAAAACATTGAACAAAGTGTCCCCTTCTTAGATACGAAAGTAATCAGAAGGGCAGACAACACTCTAATCACTAGCTGGTATATGAAACCAGGTGCTTCAGGAAGAATGTTACATTACAATTCGTATCATCAACACAGACAAAAAATTAATCTAGTCCTTGGTATGAAAAACAGAGTAGTTAAAACTAGTCACACTTCACTACGAACAACTAATCTTCAGAAACTCTTGCAGCTTTTCATCAACAGTGGGTACCCACGAAGGCTTGTTTGTAGACTTCTTTTCGGTAGGCCTTCCATTGATTTTGAGCACCCTAAGAATAAGAATGATGATAATACAATCAATAAACCAAATAATATTAATTAGCAACCAGCTTCTTATCTTACATTACCACATATTGAATCTCTAAATTATAAATTCAACAAATTACTCTCCAAGATTCCTGATATCAAAATTGCTTACAAAAACCTAATCGTGTTGAACAATATTTTTCCAAAATTAAAAGACAAGGTGCCTATATTGGATAACTCTAACTTAGTTTACTGCATCCCTTGTTCTCAGTGTGAAATGAAGTACATTGGCCAAACCAAAAGGAGATTGAAAGACAGAATCAACTCCCATAAGAGCGATATAAGGAATTTAAAAAAAACTTGTTCATTGGCTAGTCACGCCGTCTCTTTTGACCATAACCCGGATTATGATGCTGTGACTATCTTGGAGCATGAGTCTAATTTAAAGAAGAGAACTTTTCTCGAAATGTCAAAGATTTTCAGAGAACCTAATGCAATGAATTCCAGAACTGACATCGATAATCTCAACATAATTTATTCGTATTTACTCAGTCGTTCTCCCTAAGTCCCTATGTTACCGGCTTAAGGTCAATTCAATGAACATTAAGTTGGTATCCTTTAGTTTGTGCGTTGGTAGTGTTCGTCTCGATTTTGTGTTGGCAATAAAGTCACTGTCAATCTCATACACGTCAATTGTATACATCGATTATGCGATGTCATATGGGAACATTTTATTTTAACTTGTTATGTATGTCCCTAATCCAATCATTTTTATTTGATTTGAACTATGTAGTATTGTTTTTTATTTATGTTAATCTGTAAACTGCGACAAGAAAAAATTAATTCTAATTCTCACCTTCGTAAGTACACAAACTGAGATTTGGTTCTAACTAAGTATTGTTCATTTTTAAATTCTTTGTAGAGTTCCTGATGAAGAGCAAATAAATGTGCTCGAAAGCTTGAACAGAAAAAAAGATTTCACCTTATTCTCAACATTTGACTGCAGACCTGAACTTAAAGTAATTTTTCTTTAACTTGACAGTCGTAGAATCCTTCACACCTTGATATATATATATATATATATATATATATATATATATATATATATATATATATATATATATATATATATATATATATATAATAATGAGTAGGTATAGAGTTATTAAATTCATTATACTTTATGGAAATATTTCTTTTTGACGCTTCTTAAAGATCATGCATACATACCCTTTATTTTTCTGTGGATTTCTTTCCATTTCAAGTACTATAAATCAAATTAGCTTACATCCGGAAATGACTTCTCGACGTATAATTCTCTGCTGAATTTTAGGAATGATGCCCTTTAAATAATTCCGTATAATATTTCGATCAAGCCAACGACTGGAGTATTAGAGCATGCGTTCTATTAACCTGAATTCTACCTACATTACTTGATATTAAATTTAGCAAGGGATTTGATCCTACTCACTCCACGAGCTCAGAAAGTTCAGTTCAATTTGATTCTAGTTTATCTTGTCAACGCCCTTTTAGTAATGTAAAATTATAAATTTGAGAATGTAGAAATTTCTTCATTGACTACATTCATATCATCTCTTGTTATCTACGACTACATTTTAAGGTTCCTCTTTAACTCTTTCAAGTTTGAAGTCATTACTTCCTGAGAACAAGTTCCATCAGCTGCATAATTGAAAAGAAAACTCGTGAGCAGCAGAACTCCGTCACTAGTCGTATTTTTCGCGCGAAATGCATCGCGTCGAGAAACGATTCCAATGAATCGAGTTATATTTTGAAAAATCACGTTTAAACAGCAAATCTAATTAAAAAGTAGAAAATAATCTATTTCATAAAAAAAAATTTGCGAAGTGCTTCGTGGTTGAGGAAAAAACTTCAAACCAACGAACGAACGTTTCTCAACATCAACTCAATAGACGTATCAAATTTCGAGCCTTTTGCACCGCGAAGTGCATCGTTTACTGATGCCACGAAAAAACAAAAAATATCTACATAAAAATGACGGAAATTGGAATCATTTTACCAAATTTTGGTTGTTCCGTTCTGCAACGAAAACAATTCCATATAAAAATAATTCAGCTCATTTGGTGTTATACGAACCGCTGGAGATGGTATGTACCGAGATGGATATTTTATGAAAATCAGAAATATCTACGTAAACATGGCGGCGGTTGCAGAAATTCACCCAAATTGATACTTTCGTTCTGCAATGGAAACAATCCCAGGTACAAAATTTCAGCTCATTCGAGTCGATGGGAGCCACTAGAGATATCAATATGTACCGGGGAAAAACAATTTATATATATATATATATATACATATATATATATATATATATATATATATATATATATATATATATATATATATATATATATATATATATATATATATATATATATATATATATATATATATATATATATATATATATATATGTCGATAGTGACTCCAATCTACAAAAATGGAAATCGTGATGAGGTGGCTAATTATAGGCCAGTTTCATTAGTAACAAATCTTTGCAAGATCTTAGAAAATTTGATCAAATCCAGACTTAATTCCTTCATTACAAAACATAGGATATTATCCGAATCACAATTTGGATTTCAGGAAGGAAAATGTACCCAGAATGCACTATTGCAATTGACTGATCAGATGTACAAAGCACTCGATGAAAGCAAACCGGCAATAGGAGTTTTCATTGATCTGTCGAAGGCATTTGACACAGTCAATCACTCCATTTTACTGACCACTCTGGAGAACATTGGAATAAGAGGAAATGCATTTTTATTGTTACAATCATATCTAACAAATAGGAGACTAATTGTGAAAATTCAAAATGTTAGGAGTACTGAGAGAGAAATTGAATGTGGAGTTCCGCAGGGAACAGTTCTGGGTCCGATACTATTTTGTATATATGTGAACCAGTTGTTTTCTGTAAGATCATCTGGTAGAATAACTAGTTTCGCAGATGACACTGCCATATTTTATTCTGGGGAAACGTGGCTTGAGATCAAGGAACGGGCTGAGCAGGATCTGGAAATGATTAAAGATTGGTTTGATTACAAACAACTTTCTTTGAACTTCAACAAAACCTTTTTCCTGCCTTTATGTAACTATAAATCTTCTTTGCCACACTATCAATCAATATCGATTCAAAATAAATTCAGAATAACCTCAACAACAATTATCAGATACTTAGGAGTTTTAATAGACTCTCATCTGAGATGGGACTTTCATATAAATTATTTGGTGAAGAAACTGAGGAGTATTCTTTATAGGTTCCGTCAACTCAAAGGTATACTTGGACTGAAACAAACAAAGATAATTTATTACAGTCTCGTACAAAGCCACTTAACATACTGCATTTTAGGTTGGGGTGGGGCGTCTAAAACTTACCTGCGCCCATTAGAGGTTATACAGAGAAGATTTTTAAAACTAATGTTGAATAAATCTTCTCGCTACAGTAGTGATAGGTTGTATGAGGAATCTGGCATGTTCGACCTGAGACAGTTATTTTATAGGATACTTGCACTGAATCAATATAAGCAAAGAAGAACGCTCAGTCGGCCAAGCCATGCGTATATTACACGCCATAAAAATAAGTATATCATACCTTATGCATTCAAGAATGTAGGACAGAGATCTTATAATGTTTTGGGCCTGTTCAATTCCCTACCAGAGAGCATACAATCCTCGAAATCTTCTCTACAATTGAAAAGATCGGTAGATAAATTAATAAAAAGTATGCCTCGGAGAAAAATTGCTGAAATATTCGACCATGGTTGTTGAAAGTTTCTCGATGGGGTCTCGATGAATTCAGTGTTTATTTTTGTGCTACCATGTTGTTAATTTTGTCCCTGGACCTTTTCGATGTTTTGTGATTGTTTTGTATACACATTTTATATTTACGATTTTTGCTGTTTACTTTTATATACTTTAAACTTTAGGATTAACTTATATTTGAGTGCTGTTATATTCCTTTGTATGCAGATCTGTTTCAGATCTACTAGTATATGTATGTATATTTATTTTTTCACCACGTACAAGCAGCATTTGTTGCTTCTGCGGTTTTTTTTAATGTTTATTTGCAGTAATGTACCTACTTTTGTTATACATGTTATCATATTTTGTGTAAATAAACGATGATGATGATGATGATATATATATATATATATTGCTATGGTTTAATTTATTTGCAATATTAAAATTAAAATATATGGTACAATAGTAAATGAGATTGATCAAGAAAAGGAAAACTTCAATGAATTAAAATAGAAATTAGTAAATAATAAATCAATAAATGTGAATTTAAATGATTAAAATGGAACCAAAATGATGACAAGTGTAAATATATGAATTATAAATGATCAAGAATAGATTTTAGAATCAATAATATATGATAAACCTTGTAGAATGTCAGAAACTTAAAATGTCATTAATCGTTGAAGGTAAATATCAAGTAATTGAATAGAAATTCATGAAATATTAGAAATATAGGAGAATACAAGTAATAAAATCGTTGTAAAGAGTAATTAGAACAAATTAATTCAATATAACAGACTTAATTATGTAGAATACATATAATTGTGGAAATTTTATGTATCGTAGAATTGGAGAAATTTGTATATCAGATAATAAGTTAATTTCAAGTTATTGAAGGTAGTTAATCATATATAAAGGCATTAGAAGAGATTAGATAACTGTTTTATATATAAAATTATTGTAGAATAAAGTAAGAAAGTATAATTTCAAGTTAGAATCAGAAATTATATATAACGAAATGTCAAAATTTTCATTGGGAAATAAGAATTTAATTAATGAACAGAATATGGAAATTTTTAGTACAGAATTTTCAGAATATTCTGTAGATGAGTTTAAATAGATATTTTCAGTCCAAAATTAGGTTTATATTATAAATTTGTTAAAAATCAAATCAAATGTCATTTAATTATTTAAAATAATCAAATTGAAGTACTGAGATTGAAAGATTTTAAATTATCATAAAGAAGCTGTTATTATTGAAATAAGTAATTTCCAAAATTATTGTATATTTAATTAAATTATATGATAGAGAAACATTCACAATACCTGTTAGTATAATATTTTAAATATGAAAGAAATTATAAAAAGGATATTGAGATTATTCTAGAAAAAACCATCAGATTCCTTGATATTGAAAAATTAATAGAAGGTTATATATAGAGGTATAACATCCGGCTTCAGGCAGTTCCTATTTTGATTTCAAGAGATAAACATCGTCTGTTTATGATCTGATTCTTTTGTTTTTGTCATCCATATTGAAGAATTAAAAGTAGAATGATAGCTGAAAGTATAAAGTAATAATAAAACATCGATATAAGCAAATTAAAAAGCTGATAATACCTGTATGTGAAAATAATATCAAGTCAAGTGTTAAAACTGTGAATGGTGATATGAATTTCTAATAATATAGAAATTAAGTGAGGTTACTAAAGGATTAACCGAGACCATAGAGAGAGTTGCTGGTTCGCAGAACGAATATAGAAAAGAGAAGAAAGAACATATGGAAAGTCATTGAACCTATGGAAAAGGAAGATCAACCATCAGTGAAATAAACAATCGTGAGTTTTTACAAAATTTCATATTGGCCAATAGATTTCATGAATATTTGCAAATATAAACTTTAAATGGGGGATTAATGAATATAATATATAAAAAGGTACCATAATAAAAATTTCAAGAGTGATTGTTATTGTTAATGTTAGAACAGAATTTGTATTTTGATAATTAGAGTTAAATAAAATTGTTAAAATTTTATTTTCGAATTTATTGAAGTTTTCAATTATTAGAGTCAAAGTTTTTTTTTTATATATATATATATATAAAATAATTAAAATATATAGAATCAATTTAAAAATTAAAGAGAACCTTCCCTGAGAATATAGAGTTAATACAAAATTAGGATTCATAATAAAATAAATAAGTAGTAGTGAATTAAAAAAATTCATAACAATATATATATATATATATATATATATATATATATATATATATATATATATATATATATATATATACATATATATGAAAAATTATTCGAAAATCGTGGTCTAGTCTAGGAGGACTAAAACGAATGGGATAAATACTTCCGCACCTGACTACTTTTTTCGATACACTGCAATAGTATGTATTTTATAGAAAAAGATACGACTAAAAGAAGGAAAGATCACGTGTTTTAATCCTTCCTCAAATATGTGTGTGGTAAGTGGTCTGTTCGAGTTATGAGAAAGAACTCCTTCAGACAGATCAGAGGATACACCCAATGATTCAGAAGATGAATACTGGCCAAGCATTCTTCTTTGAGGAAACCTCTGAAAAAACTGAGTGCAGAGTAGTCGATCGTTAGGTTTGAACCCAGGATCACCCAAATGCTACTCAGCTAACTAAACACCCGACTAACTAGCTTGATTTGCGTCCAACATGTACTAGCTAAGAAAAATCAAATAAATCTGAAGATCCGACAATTGTACTGGCACATAGGCAATAAATACAAACTCAACCGTCAAAATAAGTTACTTATTAACAAGGCAATCATAAAACCAATATGGACATAAAGCATCCAATTCTGGGGTTGTGCAAAAGCATCAAATATTCAAATAATCCAAAGACTTCAGTCCAAAATATTACGTTCATTTGTAAATGCACCTTGGTACGTTTCCAACCTCACCATCCATGTTGATTTGAGAGTTACATATATCACCACAAACAACATAGCAAAATACTCAGAAAAATACCACCAGAAGCTAGGAGGACCAACCTACTGATCGATCAACTGACAGGCTACAACGGACCTGGCCAAACGACTTGATTTGACATCATAGTTAATACTCTATACATTTATAACATTTACTCAATACTTTATAAAAGTAGATTGTAAATTTCAATAAATAAAGCTCGAAAAAAAATATTGAATATATATATATATATATATATATATATATATATATATATATATAGATATATATATATATATATAAATATATATATATATATATATATAGAGACTCCTATGACGCGCCCGTTCATCGAACTGTGCCGCCGTCTAGAACCTCGCGATCGTGCAGTATCGGCACGATACTACGATGCAAATTGACCTCGCCGATCCGAAATATCTCTATCGGCGGTAACGCTGTCCAATCGATTAGTCAACACTGCGATCGCAGCGCTTTCTGTCTGATCCAATGTAAAACATTCCAAGATATTGATTCTCTAGTGGACTGAATTGTAAACCTGAACCATTCATCGAATTCACAGGAACACACACCGAAAATTTCATCAAAATCGGTCAAGCCGTTTAGGGACCAGGGAGTTCAGTTACATACACTCAGACAGAATAATTATATATATATATATATAAATATATATATATATATATATATATATATATATATATATATATTTATATATTATAGATATATATATATATATATATATATATATATATATATATATATATATATATATATATATATATAAATGTTTTTTTTCTTGCATATATAACCAATCAATTCACGTGCTTGAGAACTTAAAACTTTGTTATTTTCAACATGCTTTTGAATTCGATAGTGGGCTGATTACGGCACTGTTTTTCTATTGTATTTGTTTAAGCATCAACTAAAGAATGAGACAATCAGCAAGTAATCTTATGTACATCTTGTTTCAGGGGTTTCATAGGGCTCTATGCTATCAATAAAGATGTTCAATAATATAACTTATCGAAAAATTAAAAACAAGATATTTTTGGGTGCAAATGGATGAATCAATATTGAGAGACAGTGAGGCTGTATTGCTTCAACATGTAAGATACATTGATAATGCTGACTTTGCTGAAGAAATGTTATTTTGCAAATCATTAATGGGCAGCACTAACTCTAAAGATATATATATATATATATATATATATATATATATATATATATATATATATATATATATATATATATATATATATATATATATATATATATATATATATATATATATATATATATATATATATATATATATATATATATATATATATATATATATATATATATAATACTTAATAATTTCGACCAATCTGTACAATATAGAAACGCTTTGTATTATCGGGAATGTGGTCTGTATATATGTATACAGACCACATTCCGATAATATAAAGCGTTTATATATATATATATATATATATATATATATATATATATATATATATATACATATATATATATATATATATATATATATATATATATATATATATATATATATATATATATATATATATATATTATATATATATATATATATATATATATATATATATATATATATATATATATATATATATTACAATGAAAACTTACTTAGATATGATGAATAAAATACCGATGGAAAATATAATGTCTTCCTAATATGATGGGGGAAAATGGTTGCTTAAAAGTGATGAAAGATGAAAATCCAGAAATGCTTCTTGTGCGTTATGTTCCTCACAGAAAAAACTTGGTAGCTAAAAACATTTCTTCTGTTCTGAATAAAATACTGAATTTAGTTATAACATGTATTAATTCGATTAAAGCAAAGTGCCAAACAATTTCATTTATTTTGTACCTGAATATATTATTGTTACTTATTGTTATTAATAATAACATCATTGTGATTTCTTCCTGCATGTGTATCATTTAAGCTACTTAGTGAATAATTACAATTTTTTAATATTAACAGTTATGCATAATATGTAACATTTTGAATTTCCAGAAGCTATGGCATATAAAAGGATGGAAAACTCTGGTCTGCAGCATACCCTGCCCAGACTGTGAAAAATCATATGTAGCAATTTCTGAAGAAAAGACTGGAAGCATAAAAATACATCAAGACTGCGAACACTGCACTCAAACAACAGAAACAATGTACAAATCACATTTTTGATTATGATGAAACTCAAGATCATACATATTCAGAAAAACATTGACAGAACAATAAACATCCGAACAGATATCAAAAACTCAAGTACCATTAATGCTCAGTTTCTGAAATAAAACAGCCACAACACAACTTATCACGGCACAGAACACACAAACGATAGAATTGACAATGTCAACACGAATACTGACAGAAAAAAATTAAACCGAGCAAACACATGGAATATTTGGAAATATCGAACAGGAAAAATATAAATTCTCATAGTAGGTATATACATTCACTACATGAGACAAGAGCAGATAATTACAAAAAAAAATTTATTCTCTGCTGAATCAGACACCATACTATGAAAATGTTGTTGATTTTGTCTATGTGTATAGTTTGTTTTATTATTCGTATTTTCCCCGAAATTAATAGACTATTATACCGTTTTGAAAGTCAACAGTAAGGTGCGGGAGTGGCTTTTTTAATCCGTTTCAGACCAAATATATATATATATATATATATATATATATATATATATATATATATATATATATATATATATATATATATAATCTCTTGATAATTATTAGCAATAACAGGCTGGTTGAATCTTAAAAAACTCGATTTAATTAATAAGTTGACGTTTCACTACGACATTCATAGTTATTCAAAACTTTTGAAAAAAATTGAAAATTCTTTGACATTTATTGACTTGAAAAAATTGAATAGATAAGATTGATCTGTCTTGTTAAAAATTCTTTCGGATGTGGCTGTTCTTTGTTATTTATTACGTGCTATATAGTCTAATATTAACATTCAAAATTGTTATCATTAGAAGGCAAGGGAATCTACAGAAACCTTTACCTATGTAATGTTCGAAAATAATAATAATAGGGTACTATTTATTTAACAGAAAAGAAATTAGTCACGGGAAAATATTAAAAAAGTAGAGCAGAATTAGCGGTATAGAACGTTTATATGGAAGCAGCCGTTGACACGTGTTTCGGACTCTTTGGTCCTCATCAGAACGGCGTAGCTAAGTATTGGATTGAAAATTTGGAGATGAAAATAGTTTAATAAATAAAATCCTCTGTGATGGAAGAAAATCACTTATTTGTGGTTTATTGTTTGAACTCTCCGGTATGGGAGATTTGGTCAAACTTTGCCACGGAGGCGATTAATTCCATCCGAGAGATCTCAGAAAGAGTAAATTAGTATTAAAAAAGAAAATTAGTTTTGGGAAAATATTAAACAAGTAAAGCAAAAATTATCGGTATAGTTCGTTTATATGGAAGTAGCCGTTTTTAATGAAATTTTTATAATAAAATCCTATGTTATGGCAAAGTTTGACCAAATCTCCCATACCGGAGAGTTCAAACAATAAACCACAAATAAGTGATTTTCTTCCATAACAGAGGATCTTATTTATTAAACTATTTTCATCTCCAAATTTTCAATCCAATACTTAGCTACGCCGTTCTGATGAGGACCAAAGAGTCCGAAACACGTGTCAACGGCTGCTTCCATATAAACGTTCTATACCGATAATTCTGCTCTACTTTTTTAATATTTTCCCGTGACTAATTTCTTTTCTGTTAAATAAATAGTACCCTATTATTATTATTTTCGAACATTACATAGGTAAAGGTTTCTGTAGATTCCCTTGCCTTCTAATGATAACAATTTTGAATGTTAATATTAGACTGAATAGCACGTAATAAATAACAAAGAACAGCCACATCCGAAAGAATTTTTAACAAGACAGATCAATCTTATCTATTCAATTTTTTCAAGTCAATAAATGTCAAAGAATTTTCAATTTTTTCAAAAGTTTTGAATAACTATGAATGTCGTAGTGAAACGTCAACTTATTAATTAAATCGAGTTTTTTAAGATTCAACCAGCCTGTTATTGCTAATAATTATCAAGAGATTAAAAATAAATCACAGGCAACAACAATTCGAATATATATATATATATATATATATATATATATATATATATATATATATATAGATAGATAGATAGATAGATAGATAGATAGATAGATAGATAGATAGATAGATAGATAGATAGATAGATAGATAGATATATTTATAATAATAATAATAATTTTATTCATCATCAAAAGTTACATGACATGTCACAAAATTCGCACACACTATAAAAAGCATTCAAAATCAAAACTTTTTACAACTCCCTTCTGAAAATGGTCGTATTGCTGTCGGTCAAACTCCGCAGCAACAGATTGTACAAATACAAGCCCGAGCAATAGGGAGACCGCTCATGGAAACGATGGTTACATTTCTGTGTATGAAGACGATGTCCATTTCTTATTTTATAGGAGTGACATTCCGTCCTCATGGAAAATTTCACTTTTTTCCCATGTAAAAAGCACATTAGGTTAAAAATATGTATACAAGGTAGAGTCATAATTTTATGAATATATATATATATATATATATATATATATATATATATATATATATATATATATATATATATATATATATATATTAATTCACGAATTTGTTGGCTGTTATAAGTGTGTATTGAAATTGAAATAAAACAAAATAGTTAGGACGTTTCGGAGGTCTTTCCTCCTTCTTCAGCATTAAAAGAATTTATATATTGTCTTCTATATCTCTACGTTTAATATAATAAAATGACATTCAATCAAAAAACGAACTGCAGTTTCAATGTCATGCGACTTTAAAAAAAAAGACATTGAAACTGCAGTTTGTTTTTTGAATTCTTTCAAAGCTGAAGAAGGAGGGAGACCTCCGAAACGTCCAAACTATTTCGTTTTATTTCAATTTCAATACACACCCATAACAGCCAATAAATTCATGAATTAATATACTGGATAAATATAGGTAATAAAGGAATTGTTTATTTGTGTGTATATATATATATATATATATATATATATATATATATATATATATATATCCGGTACATATTAGCATCTCCAGGGACTTCCGTCGAACCAAATGAGCTGAAATTTGGGGTTGGTTTCTAGGCAGAACAAAACTATCAAAATTTTGATAAATATTTCCATCCACCGCTATTTAACGTAGTTATTTCTTGGTTTTCCGTGGTTTTTGAAAATTTGTTCACTTTCACAGATTCTACAGATTCAGTACGAGGATTGATATTTGGTACGTAGAATTAGTTAATGTTGAAATACGTTCGTTTGTGGGTTTCAACGCTTCTTACCCAACCGTGCTTATTTCTGATGGAGACTATTTCGTTCGGATTTCATCTCGACCTGCTTCGCTATTTATTTTTTTTTGAATGAAATCATATTATCTTCTCTATTTTCATTATGGTTTTCTATAATAGCGTGGTTCTTCAGTACGCGACGTTCTTCTTCGCGAAATTTTTTCAATGAAATGAATTATTTTCTAATTTTTATTTCTGTTTGCTATTAAAATGAAATATTCAAACCATTATTCATTCCATTCAAATCGCCTCTGGACGCCATGCAATTCTCGAGAAAATTAGGACCTTAGTGACAGAGTTCTGCTGCTCACGTGCTTTTTTTTTCTACTTTTGAGATACAAACTTATATTGTATCACTTCAATACCTTGAAAAACTATTGAAGAATCACCAATATATCATTAATATATATATATATATATATATATATATATATATATATATATATATATATATATATATATATATATATATATTATATATATATATATATATATAAATATATATATATATATATATAATATATACCTATATATTATATATATATATATATATATATATATATATATAATATAATATATATATATATATATAATATATATATATATATATAATATATATATATATATATATATATATATATATATATATATATAGGATAACTATTTGTAGGGACTGCAGCAATGTAAAAGGAAACTCTTTGAAGTTTTTCCAAGCTTTCGGAATCGTTTATTCCATCATCAGGGAGAATCTATCATGAGAATGATTACATAGATGTTGATAATACGATATAAGAAACATTGAAAATTATGGTATTTGTTAAAAAATTAGAAAAGTTGATACATTTTTGAAGTTATAATTGAATTTCTGAACGAAATGACAAATCGGTGTCGCTCATTTATTTTAATTTTCAAATTGAAGTTTGACATTATTTCGTTACGTTAAATTAATTTGATTTTGTGTTATTTTATATCAAAATTTTTCATCGAAAATTTGTGATAATTAATTTCTTATCACAAATTTTCGATGAAAGTGAATTTGTTAAAACAAATGAAGAACAGAGTACTCAAAATTTCTGATATATCTTTTCATAACAAAAATTTGAATAAACTTCAAGAACTTTTCTTACAAAATTCCTATCCACCATCTTTAGTCAAGAAAATTTTATTTAGCACATCCTTATCAGAAAATGAAATTATAGGACAAAATAACAATTCTCATAATGAACTTGTTACAGATATGAGTCAAGTTTCAATTTTTTATGCCTCGTTACCTTGCAAGAAATAACACCTAAACTGACCAGAATTTTTCAATCTTTTGAAAACATCAAAATTGCAAATAGAACAGTTATTTCAATGAGACAAATATATTCGAAAGTAAAAGACAAAATTCCTATTTTATCACTCACAAATATTGTTTATAATATCCCTTGTCATGATTGTGATAAGAATTATATTGGCCAAACAAAAAGACTATTAAAAGACAGAATCACTTCTCATAAGAGTGATAGTAGATTACACCCTGAGAGATGTGCTTTAGCTAAACATTTCAATGATTGTGACCACCAGATGAACTACCTTTCAACAACTGTTCTTGCAAGAGAATCACATCTTTCAAAAAGATCTTTTTTAGAAATGGCCTTTATTTATCAAGACAATAAATCCATCAATAAAAAAACAGATATAAGCCATTTGAGTGAAATTTATTCTTTTTTACTTTCACTTGATATAAAATAACACAAAATCAAATTAATTTAACGTAACGAAATAATGTCAAACTTCAATTTGAAAATTTAAAAAAATGAGTGACACCGATTTGTCATTTCGTTCAGAAATTTAATTATAACTTCAAAAATGTATCAACTTTTCTAATTTTTTAACAAATACCATAATTTTCAATGTTTCTTATATCGTATTATCAACATCTATGTAATCATCCTCATGATAGATTCTCCCTGATGATGGAATAAACGATTCCGAAAGCTTGGAAAAACTTCAAAGAGTTTCCTTTTACATTGCTGCAGTCCCTACAAATAGTTATCCTCTAAACTAGTCAGCGACTACTCTCCTCTTATTATATATATATATATATATATATATATATATATATATATATATATATATATATATTTATATTTATATATATATATATATATATATATATATATATATATATATATATATATATATATATATATATATCAGGGGCGGCTAGTCAAAGGAGGCTAAGGAGGCTAAGCCTCCTCTATAATATTCCGTGTATCACTAAAATATTATATTGAATAGTCAGCATTCAGCATATTCATATTAATTAAAATCATATTATTTTATGCACCTACCTTCCTTTCAACCTACATTATATAATATAATTTATTAATTACGATAGAAGGTATTTACATTTACTGCATTTCATTCATTTCAAGATTTGTGGCAACGCTGCGGAGGCATGGAAAGGTATATTCTCAACGTTCATTATGCCTGCCACAGAAAAGCAAACGACGGTGCAAATACTCCGAATGAATACTTCATTGCAATAGAAAAGCAAAACACATGTAAATGGCAACACCGATCGAGACCCAGTCTTATACAATGTCGACTAATCACAACTATAGAATTTCGCGTGACATCGAGTGAATTCGTTGGAAATCGTGGTGTGATCGTATTGTCTAATGGCCGCCGTGTTTACTTATATAGCTCGCGTATTGTTTTAAAATGAGTTTGGTTACTGAAGTTAATTTCAAAAATTTCAATGGTGACTTAGTGGAATATTTGTTATCCCATAACTTTAGTGCACTAAGTTATGAGGATAAAAATTTGATAAAAACATTGCGACCTACCCCTGAATTATATAGCTCGCGTATTGTTTTAAAATGAGTTTGGTTACTGAAGTTAATTTCAAAAATTTCAATGGTGACTTAGTGGAATATTTGTCATCCCATAACTTTAGTGCACTAAGTTATGAGGATAAAAATTTGATAAAAACATTGCGACCTACCCCTGAATTAAACAATTTGGTGCAG
Organism: Cynegetis impunctata; assembly: GCA_030704885.1. Lineage (NCBI taxonomy): Eukaryota > Metazoa > Arthropoda > Insecta > Coleoptera > Coccinellidae > Cynegetis > Cynegetis impunctata. The sequence continues at coordinate 703,007 of JARQZK010004345.1, forward strand.
CGTAACAGAAAACAAAACTGCGGTTTTAATTCACGGAATTATGAGAGACATCCTTGCCTAACCGGATCACAGGTAAAAAATAAATTATTTTGTTGGCAGTGTTTACTTTTTACTAGTGAAAATGTCTCTGTTTGGGGCCGCTTAGGATTTGAGGATTTAATTCTATACCTAGTTGAAAGTGAGGAATTTTTCACCGATAAAGTAACTTTAAATAAAGCACGCGGATTAATATCTCACTTACAAGATAAGGAATTAATATATTTTTTAAACATCTTTAAATTAATTTTTGAAAAAACAGAAATAATTTTTCAAATCTTACATCTTTTCAGATGTAATTTACTCACGAAATCGGCTCAAGTTTCTTTTGGAAAAAAATTCAGAATTTCGTGCAGAAGTTTATTTTAAAAAACTATTTTCTGTATTTTAAACTACTGATGATACGACTCAATTTAGCCCAAAACGAAAGAAATTCAGTTACGCACATATGGAGCTTCACTATAAGCAAATATTTTATGAAATTGTGGATACTATTAGGGGTCAAATAGAAATAAGGTTCTCTGATTTGAAAGAACTACATTTTTTCGACTTACTCAATAAAAATTTGTTTACCAGATTTTCGGCTAATTTTCCAGATAACCTTCTGGAAAATTTATGTCAAAAATACACTTTTTTTGATAAGGTGGCCATAAAAAGTGAACTGTGTGTTGTTTGTAATGACAATGAAATTTTGGGGCAAAATGAAAATCATGTGAGGACTATTAAATGCCTTTTTGATAATGGTTTGAATCAAGATTTACCCCAAGTTTATAAACTCTTATGTCTAATTGTTTCTATCCCGATGACATCGGCTTCCGTAGAGCGCTCGTTTTCCACTCTTAAGAGAATTAAAACTTATTTACGAAATTCAATGAGCCAGGATCGTTTGAAAAATATTAGTTTCTTGTCTATTGAAAAGGAATTGGTAAAACTTTAGGCGAAAGACAAAAAATTTTATGAGGATATTATAAATCATTTTGCTAACGTTAAAGATCGCAGAATCCCGCTAATCTTCAAAAATATGTAATAACTTTTTATTTGCTCTCACCAGCTGTTAACAAATTCGTTAAGTAGGTAGGTACCTATTTTGTGAAAGAAAAAAAAATTTGATGAATAGATGAATTGATTAATTGGCTGAGAAGAGTTTTTGCGAATATTGTAAATAGGAGTTGTAGGTCTCAAGGTAGACACTCGAAAGTGAAAACAAATTAATAGCTTAGGGTGCTTGTTTTACTTTGATTTTCTTTAAATTATAAGGCGGTTGACCTTGAAATCCTAAAAATTTTTGCCTATGGTGTATTTTTTAACACCTCTTGTAGCCTCCTCAAACTAAAACCTCACGAGCCGCCACTGATATATATATATATATATATATATATATATATATATATATATATCCCTATTTTTGTTAATAGCAGATATACTACAGTTCACCAAGGCGGCTGTGCCGTCCTGGGGAAACATGACCGACCTCAAGAATCGAAAATGGAAAAAAACTCTGTAGAAACCAATAGCAGACGTCCCGATATCGAGACTTATATTGACATTATAAAATTACTTTTTTTTGTTCAAATATGTGATTTAGTATCAACTGCAGTGAGAAAGTATATTTTACATAACTTCATTTGTTTCGTTGTATAATATTTCAGGAGCATTGCAAGGGGACATCCATTAATTAAGTGAGTTAATTTTGGCGATTTTTTTGAGTGTCGTGAGTTCTTGCTCAACCCCCTCTCCCCCTCTCCGAATCTCACGTGAGATTTTTTTAAATGCATATTTGTTATATGAATGAGTTAATCTGTGCTAATTCTATTAGTTCAAGTAAATCAGAAATATTTTATAAAAAGTGAAACAAATTAAGTTAAAAATAAAAAAAAATTCAGTGAAAACTATTAGTGCATCGTATGTTTATTATAAAAGGTTATGGCAATATTTTTCTATGAATAAAATTCACATCG
>JARQZK010004345.1:710000-717500 GCA_030704885.1 Cynegetis impunctata
TTAAGTTGAAAGCGCAGGTGGCTCGATTATATTCCACAGCCTGCTCCTTTTTCTCGCTTTGATCCGTCCGTGAAAATATTGATCGTTCCTTCATCGGAGGTCTCATTTCCACTGTTTGTGTGTATGAGTAGGATTTGTCAAAAACAAATCGCGGGGGAATACTGTCTGCCTTAACCTGTAGCAGGGGCATCGTGTTAGTAGCCCTCAAGCCACAGGCGACGTCTAGTCTCCCCACATCCTACTTCTGGCTTTATACCAATAGTCTCAAGGCGTGCCATAGTTGCCAAGGCCACTTCTTGTAGATAAATATCCAAAGGTGGCAGGCATAGCATTACCTCTATTGCCCTAGTTGGTGTTGTTCGCATAGCTCCGGTCACACTTAGACACGCGGTCCTTTGTATCTGCCCAAGCTTGAGTTTTGCTGTTGCCTGTTGGCTTTTAGGCCACCAGACAACGGCTCCATAGGCTATCATCGGTCTCACGATGGCAGTATATATCCACATGACCACCCTGGGTTTTAGTCCCCAGGTTTTTCCCATGATCCTGCGGCACTGTCCGTAGGAGATCTGTGCCTTTTTTAGTCTTCTCTCCAGGTGAAGATTCCAAGTGAGTTTGGCGTCAAAGGTCACTCCCAGATATTTGACCTCTGACATGAAACTTAATTCTGTGTTTAGGAGAACAGGTGCTTTTAATGGCCCCAGTTTCCTTTTCTTTGTGAAGAGAACTATCTCCGTCTTTCTGGGGTTGATTGATAGAGAGTTCTCCTCACACCATTTTTCGATTATTCTCAGGGCGCTCTGCATTCTGTCGCACAGAACTCCTTCAAATTTTCCACTTAGCAGTATCGTTAAGTCATCTGCGTATGCAATTGAGTAGAATTCCTCATCGCAGAGGCGGCGCAAGAGGCTGTCGAGGACTAGGTTCCATAGCAGCGGAGATAGGACACCCCCCTGCGGACAACCTCTCGCGACCATTCCCCTGACGACGATGTTGTCTACACTGATTCTAACAGCTCTTTTTGAGAGCATGTTTGAGATCCAGCCCTGACAGTCTGAGGAACACCTCTGTTCTGCCAGTGCGGATTCAATTTTGGGGAAGGTGGTTTTGTCAAACGCACCCTCAATGTCTATGAACACCCCCAGGGTGGACTCTTTGTTGTCCAGAGATTTCTCAATTCGACCAGCAACCAGATGGAGGGCTGTGTCGGTGGATCTGCCTGGGGTATATGCGTGCTGGTTGGGATGCAGTGGTTGTGTATTCAAAATAGCATCCCTTAGGTATCGTTCGCATAGTCTCTCCATTGTTTTCAGCAGAAACGAGGTCAGACTAATTGGTCGGTATGCTTTGGGTGTGGTGTAATCCATTCTACCTGTCTTAGGAATAAATACCACCCTCACCTCCCTCCAAGACTGTGGTATGTACCGGCGCGCCAAGCACGTCCTGAACATCCTCATCAGGTGCGGCATTAATTCGCCCAAGCCCCACTGTAGCAAGGCAGGGTATATGCCGTCAATGCCTGGTGATTTGAAGGGTGAGAAGGTCTGTATTGCCCAGCCTATTCTGTCTTCAGTAACTATTTGGTTGGCTTGCTGCCACTCCAAGTCTGAAGGTTCTGTTTCAGTTTCAGTTGGCCATTCCTTCCCTTTTGTGACCACGGAATTGGGGAAGTGAGTTTGCATAAGCAACTCTAGGCTTTCACGAAGATCAGCAGTTGTGGTGCCGTCTTCTTTCTTCAGTAGACCTAAATTTGTGTCTCGATCTTTAGCAAGGATTTTACAAAGCCTAGCGGCCTCTGAGTAGTCTTCGACTTCCTCACAGTAGGCTCTCCATGCTTCTCTTTGTTTTTGTCTAACTAGGTTTTTGAACTGCCTCAGATGCTTCTTGTACTGGTTCCAGTCTGGGGCAAGTTTTGTCATTTTAGCTCGATTGAATGATTTCCTAGCCATCTTCTTGAGGTCACCCAGCTCCCGGCTCCACCACTTCGTGGCTTCGCCGGACTGTTGGGCGGCTCTTAAGGGGCAGGATTCTTCAAATGCTTTTCTCATGGCTTTTTGAATACAATTCACTTGTTGTTCAATTTGGCCATTATTTTTTGGCGTACTTCCATCAACTGCCTCTAGAACCTCCTGCAGTCGGTGTCGATATTTATCTCTGTCCGTCCTCCGGAGGTCCCTGAGTAGTTTTTTGGGCGCTTTATTAAGGTTTATTTCGAAATTTATCCATCGGTGGTCTGACATGGTAACAGAATCTGATACATGCCATCCTAGGATTGAATTGGATATACGAGATGAAGCTACCGTTATATCTACTAAGGTTTGACTTCTAGAGTTAATAAATGTCGGTGTACAGCCTTTGTTGATGATGTAAAGGTTGTTACCGATAATGTAGTCAGAAAGTAACTTACCTCTTGCGTTGTTGTTCTCACAGCCCCATGTCACATGGTGTGCGTTGGCATCGCAGCCCAAAATGACTTCCCAGTTTTGGGTGCGGCAGTGCGTTATCAGGTTCTCCATTTCCCTCGATGGTGGTGGGGTCGCTGAGTCTTGCGGGAGATACACTGATGCTAGAACAACAACGGTTGTTTTGCCTGCTGAGTTGCACTCCACCTTCACGGCTGTTAGGTCCGAGGATGACAGGTGTTGCAATGGCTGGGCTTTGATGTGTCGAGGAACATACACTGCTGTCCTCGGGTTCTCATTTGTGGGAGTGCTGAAACCACACCATTAAGTTTTGTCAGGCCGCAGATTTTGGATCTAACTATCCAGGGTTCCGGGATAAGTGCCAGTGTATCCTGCTCCACGTCCAGTCGGCGACAAAGTATAGCTGTTGCCGCCCTGGCGTGGTGCAGATTGCACTGGACTACTGTTACCTTTGGCGGTGTTTTGGCCATTGCTATGCAGTGCGGTTATTTCAGTTAGTCTCTTCCTCTGCCTCCTCAGTTATAGAGGAGGTGGGGGAGGAGACTTCCATGACCTCAGGGTAGCTGGTAGTGGGAGTTTGGTGGGGTGACATCATCGCCTTCAGGTGTCATAGCGGCATCCTTAGGTAACGACTCGCCCTCTCCAGCCTCCGGCTCTTTTGGGAGGATACTCCTGTTTTTCCTCCCTTTCCGTGATCGGAGGCTGCTGAATTTCAGCAGACCTCTCCTCAGGATACATTTTAATCAAAAGAGATTGTAAGAGGTAGCTCATTCTTAGATCCCTCGTCCTCTCCTTTTTGATATCCTCATCTCCGTTTCCGTAGATGTGTAAGTGTCCTTTCGGGGCTTGTTTGGCCTTTTTGTGGAAGAGTCACCACCTCCCGACGTTGACCAGCGGGTTTTGCGCCGCGAGGCGACGGGTCACGACCTCCTTTCCTCGGGGTTGCTATCAGCTTCCACGGGATCCAGATGGTGGCCTTTGTCAACCTCGGCAGCTGGTCGACCTGCACCACGGCAAGGGTGACGCCTTCCACAGGCCTCTGTTTTTCAGCTGCTTGTTTCAGCCATGCCAGTGTGCTCTCGTCATCACAGACAACTCTGATGATTTCACCAGAGTATGTCCATGAGCGGAACGTTGGTGGCTTTGTTGTGCTGCTAGAGGCGGACAGGATGGTTCGGTCCAGTTCCTCTGTCATCGCTTTTTGCACAATGTCCTCTTTTTCCTGTTGAATTTTTTCCATAGGGGTTCTCCTTGTCAATTATTGCAACTCTAAGGTGACTTAGAGCCGCTTCCTTGTAGGTGGGGACGTCAGGTCTCGGTCCAGACTTTCCTGGTCTTCTTATGAGTCCCAGGAGTAGAGTCCTGGGAAGTCCCCGACCTATTTCGTTTTTTGGAGGAGGAAGGTGGAACACCTTGCGGATTCACAGCCTTCCTCTGTGCTGTCGGCCCCGCCTTAGGGTGCTCATCCTTCCTAGTAGGATGATAGTCCTTCCTAGGTGGTGGCACTCCTGAGGGCCTCTTTGCAGCAGGTTGAGGCCGAGGTGAGGTGGTGCGTCCAGAGGGGTGAGCAGTCGAGACTGCTCGCTCTGCCTCCTCGCGCGCCTTCCTTCTCCTTTTGGCCTCTGCCCCACTGATTCTTTTACCCCTACGGGGTTTGGTCTTTATCCAGTCTGCTTCAGGCTGGGTAGGTTCATTCTTCTTGGCATCTTTTTTTTCCATTAAGAGCTTTCTATTTTCATTTACCCGGCTCCTCACCCACCACGGAGCCCCATTCGGGACTACCCTTAACATTTAGGGGGATGAAAAATAGATGTTGGCCGATTCTCAGACCTACTCAATATGCTCACAAAATTTCATGAGAATCGGTCAAGCCGTTTCGGAGGAGTATGTGAACGAAAACTGTGACACGAGAATTTTATATATAAGATATATATATATATATATATATATATATATATATATATATATATATATATATATATATATATATATATATATATATATTCTTCTTATTCAGGTATGGTTTATGATCTGAATCTCAATTTAAAGATTAAATCAGATTTTTTGTGACTGTTTTCAGCTTTCAGAAGAAACTATAATAACTTTTTCATTCTCATGTACTGTTCTTCATTCAAAGCCTGTGATTACAGGCAAAAATAATATATTGGTATAAGCAGAACAAAATGTTCTGCGGAAAATAAGTGATCAGAAATCTTCCAGGAACCTTATTGGCTAGTTGTCTTAGAGCTATATTTTATTACAAGATTCTCGGTGTGGATTTGAAGTTATTGATAGATTCTTCACTTCTTGAGATAGATAAAGTTTTTTGACAGTGTTTTTGGATGACTCTTTTAATGCAAAGCTATGTTTTTGCTCTCAGGGAAGAGTGATCTCCAATCGCCTGGAAATTATTGATATATCTCTCTGATACACAATGAAATGTTCCTCTCTGTGTTGACAGAAAGAAAGAAATAATAGAAAGAAAGTCCCCACCCGCTCTATGTGGAATTCTATAAAGGAGAGGAATGTGTTGACAACATTTTTGTTTCAACTTCGTCTGCTTCCGTTCATATTAAACTTGAACAGGGGAAGACTTACGACTTATTGCTCGATCTCACGAGATAATCACCTTTCAGTTCGATTCACTCAGTCGAACTATTTTCTATATTTTGTATCCCCCTCTAACAAATATAATTATTCTAAATCTCCTTTGTCACGAAATTTTTTGAAACATATTAGAATGAATCGCTGAATCAAATATAATGGATGGCGGTGCAATTTGTATGTTAACTCATGAAATGTTTGCCATAGCGATTATTCAAGTATGCTCGTAAGTATTATCTTGCAAAAAGAAGATATTTTATCTTCGAGAAATACAACTTCTGCTCTATGATTGAAATGATAATTAGTTCTGAGGAAAGAAAGTATTATTTATCTCACTAGGGAGGTAAGTAATTATTTACCTCACCTAGGAAGGTATGTTTAATATTCCACATATACGAGAGATTCAATCATTATCCATTAACAGAACTGAGTGAATTTCAAAAAAATATTCTGTCATTCTCAGTTGGATTACCTAAATTTTTAAATACATTTTTTATTGTTGGGTGGAACTGAAGTAGATAAAATATAATACATAACTCGGAAGGTAAGTGTTCGGGTCTCACTTGCCTACTTATAGTTATTATACCTGTATATCACTCAATGGCCCCCAGTAATTGGGTTTCAATCGTTATCAATCCAATATAAAACTTTGAAATGTAATTTATATTTTCATTGGAAAGTAAAATTCAATTTTTTTCGAGAACTAAACATATGAAGCTCTCATTTATGAAAAGAAATAGTTTAGTTACAAATATCAAAATGACCTAATTTGAATTAGTGCACTATTAAACAAAAAGTTTCTCTTATATTTTCTTCTATTTATGAATTACTTTATGATTTTTTTGTTGATAAAAATGAATTTTTATAAGTCGTTGTTTCTGTAACATACAATAAATGGAGTTTTTCATTGTGAGGAATCAAGAGAAAACATTTTAATAACATTTGAAATTTCTTTATTGACAGTTACATTTTGAAAACAACTTCTGGTTCTCTCTTGCCAAAACTATACTTCGTCACCTAAAAGGGAAAAGGGCGTAACCCTCAAAATAATCGAATTTAACTTTTTGATTGAAATGGTTAATTTAGGGTCGGATAGTCACGTTGGTAAAACGCTGTTAGGCTCATGATGATCTATGTGGAAATAATGCATTTTAAAAATTGTGTAACCCTCGCCTGAGGGAATTTCCAAATGGAAAAAGGGTATAAGCCACATGAAAGAGTGTTACAGCTTTTCACTTATTCAAAAGTACCAAAGACCACCACTTCCAATCCTTTATCTACTGTGGGTTACAGCGTTTTTCCACCAAGGTTATCAGTTTGTTTTGTGTGCCAAACGTGTTGTCATTCCAGTTGTGGTTAACCTTTTAATCTTGTTTCGATTTTAAAAAATTGCTAAGTAATTGTAGATTTAGTAAATCAAATTATGTTTTCTTCGAGAACTCATAAAATAATGAACTTAGTGAAAACCAGTTCAAGAGAATGCCTTACCACACCAGTAGTAGCAACAGCTCTCAGTAAGTACTCAGGATTCCCATTTATGTGAGAAAATACAAAGATTTAGAACAATTATGTGTCAAGAAAATAATACCTACACGATACCACCAACAATTTAAGGAACTGCCAAAGAAAAATGATGTAAGGGAGAGCCTGAATGAGACTGACGACGAAGAAAACTGGGAGTATGGTGAAGATTAAGAGATTCCAATTTATTTTTTTAGAAGCTTAAATCAAGTTCAGTTATTAAGTTGTGAAAATTCATAGTTTTTAATATCTTTATGTTTATCTTAATCATTAATCAATAAATAAAAACTTTGTAATATTTTGCTCAGATTTTTTACTGATTCATTTACTCTACTACCATCTAAAGTATTGTGGGTTACACTACATTATCCAAGGAAGACTGAAAAGTAAAAAGCGGTAACCCACATTTTTTAACTGTTTTCAATTATAAAATTTTATATATACGCCCAATTTATTTAATTTTTTCTGAAAAGTAATAAAAAAGCAATCTATATAAAAAATCTACATTTTTGTTGAGTTATAGTAAACAAATAAATAAGAAAACTGTTATTTGGTCTTCCTGTAAAATTTACGAATTGAGGGTTACGCCCTTTTCCCTTTTAGGTGACGACTTATAAATAGTCTACATTATAGGCAGCAATACTTGAATTTTAAAATAATTCCCTCACGTAAAACTACCCCAATACCAGAAATTTAGCATTTTTACAAGAGGAACAGTATAAAACCCAATCAGCGCGGAAATAATTATGTTTGCAGCCTACAAACACTTGCAGATCATTGTGTTTTGTCAATAAACAGGTGTAACTACCTACCAGAAATAAAATTTCCTCCAAACTAAATTTTCAAAACGAGAGCTAACCAGTCCATTCATAGAGGATTAAGAATTTAATCGGTTGTACCTAAACATTATCATTTTTATTTGTAATGATAAATTTTATTTTGCGAGGCTTGATGG
>JARQZK010004345.1:722500-785000 GCA_030704885.1 Cynegetis impunctata
AATAAGAAAATAAACACTTGAACAAAATAGAAAGAACATATTGTATGTTAAACTGTATTTATTTGTTTAAAACCGTCAATATGATTCAGAAATAAGAAAACAAACACTAGAACAAAACAGAAAGAACATATTATATGTTAAACTGTATACATTTGTATGAAACCGTCAAAATGATTCAGAAATAAAAACAACAAACATTAGAACGAAACAGAAATAGCATATTATATGTTAAACTGTTTATTTATATGAAACCGTCAATAATATTCAGAAATAAGAACAACAAACACTAGAACAAAACAGAAAGAACATATTATATGTTAAATTGTATTTATTCGTATAAAACCGCCAATAATATTCAGAAATAAGAACAACAAACACTAGAACATATTATATGTTAAACTGTATTTATTTGTATGAAACCGTCAATAATATTCAGAAATAAGAACAACAAACACTGGAACTAAATGAAAATATTATTTGTAAAATATTTAGATCGAAAATTGCTCAATAAATTTTAGCAAAATGCTTAAATTTGAATTTTAATCTTGAAGTAAACAGTTATGATATTTGAAAATAATACCTACTTACTCAAATGGCTAAATAAAAATAAATAACTTCAGAATAAGTTATAATTTTTTTCCAAGATCAATCAAATTTTCAAAATACTTTGGTATAGGTTATAAAATTTTCTTTTGTTCAGTTTTGCTTCACCTCTCACAAATTTATTTAAAATCAAAGTCTATATCTTCGGGAGCGTCAGTTTTAAATATTAGTATATAGATCACCTCGATTTTGAACTTTCAGTCGTGATTCAAACACAATATAGTCTAGTCTACAAGTGCTTTTTTGATCAACTTTTTTCAGCAGTCTCGGAAAAATATGAGCAAGGTGTCATTCGAATAGCATGTAGATATTTTTTGAAAAATATGAAGTTCCGCTCGCGAAAATTGTAAACAATTTACTGAAAGAACAAAAGAGGGGTTTGGTTTTCTGCGAATACCTCAAAAACTAATTGTGGTTTTTTATATCTAAAACAAGATTCGAAATGAAGAGGCAATTTACTCTAATGAAGTCTCAACTCCCAAAACTGTAGTATCAATATTAATAATTTTCTCAGAGGGGTAAAGTTACGGCCGAAAACGGGTAATCTGGCTTACGCAAGCCACGCCAATTTTGGACACTTCGACAATAAACATTGTTTAACCATATTAAATAGGAAAATTAATGAATGAAAAAATTCAGGCACTTACTGAATAGGTAAATGAACTATAATCTGGTGGCAAAAAAATTTTATCGCGATTTTTCAAATAGTTATGCAATAGTTAATTATCAAATTTTTTGGGCTTGAATATGAAAATTGTTAGTCTTATAACTGTTCAACTATAGATCTAAGATTTCTTCTTCTTCCTTAGAGCTCTTCTTGAAAAAATTTGAATTTCAATATTTCAGTTTTTTATCAACAATTTACGAAATTGCAAAATAAAAACAAAGTTTCTTATAATAATTTCAATGAATTTCAAAATTTTTATCATCGGAAGCTGCATAAATAAAGTTTTTTCAAATTTTCATCTCTTATTGTATGAAAAATTATCATGATCAAATGCGTTGTTAATAAGATAACTAAGAAAAAATTTCATGATTATTTAATTTCTTTTGAAAACTACGTAAATTATCAATAAGAAACTCAAAATTGAAATATTTTGAATTTTTCAACGAGAGTCTATTCTGAAGCCTTTCAAAACTAGCTCCAAGAAAGAAATAAAATCTCAGATCTATAGTTCAACAGTCACCACACTTGCAATGTTCATGTTCAAACTGCAAAAAATCATGAATTAACTATTGCCTAACTAATTGAAAAATCGCGATAAAATTTTTTTGCCACCGGATTATTGTTCATTCGCCTATACAGTAAGTGCATGAATTTTTTCATTCATTAATTTCCTTATTTAATAAGGTTAAATAATGTTTATTCTCAATGTGTCCAAAATGGGCGTGGCTTGCGCGAGCCAGATTACCCGTTTCCGGCCTTATTTTTACTCCTCTGAGAAAATTATAAATATTGATCCTACAGTTTCGGAAGTTGAAACTTCATTGTAGGAATTTTCCTCCTCTTTTTGAATCTTTTTCGATATTTCAAAAATCTCAATTAGTTTTTGAGTTATTCGCAGGAACCCAAACGCCTCTTTTTATCTTCCAGTAATTTGTTTATAACTTTCCCAAATTTTGCGAGCGGAACTATAATTTCTTCAAGAAACATCTATATTCTATTCCAAATCGAATGACATATCGTTCATGTTTTTCGGAAACAGTTGAAAGAAGATGAACAAAAAAGCACTTGTTGACTAGATTAATAGAGATTTTTTTCACACAAAAATTCACAATATGTGCTATATACTCTATTCATACTCATTCTGTCTTGTTCATTGATACTGATCACATATTAAGTATTCTCAATCAATAGATTTTTCTAAGATCATTGTTACTTGTCAAATTTATTACCTGTTTTTCGTATTTTAAGACTTTAATTTTCCTGAACCCATGGAGCATTTAAATCTGACCTCAGTCTACCCGATGATTTTCTATTGACTCAAATATTATAATCACAGTAATTTTAAAATTTCAATTTGTGATTTTAAAACTGTTTATTTGGCGTCGGTTCATTCCAAATCATTAAAAGAACATAATCTTTAAATACATATATTAAACCAATTTGCGGTTCAACATGTAGATAAAATATACGGTATATTCTAGATTCCATATCACACATGGATATAGTTTACCCTTGACCACATTTGAATTAATTACATACACTAGGATCGCACATGAATGTAGCCGAATATACTAACGAAGAGCAAAGGGTTCTGTAATGGCCCTGTTAATGTAATATTCAAATGAAATTTGCTTCCACTACACATAGCAAAGGTGTTAGTGTACCTAGGTTTAATCCAGTTGTTCTATATTTAATTGTAAACAATCTCTGCTTTTACTGACCTCAGTACGCCATAATGTACAGTACAGTGGTTTTGCAACTCCTGGAGACAATACGCAAGCACTTTAACTAATTCATCCTTGGATTTAGTAGATACGAAAAGTTTGCCATATAATACTAGCAACTTAATGGCATGCAATTGTCGGATATTTATGAAAATTAAATAAATTTTTCGTAATATTCCTAGACAGAAATAGTTGCTCTTTGTATGACTGGATTCATAAAAACATGTTCAAAATTAATTTAATTTTGGATTTACGGAAGATTCACTAGTTGTAGGGTAAAACCTTCTCCTCCCTTCCGTAAAATTAGTAACATCTTTAAAATTTTAGGTTTAACACAACAGAATTAGCAAAAATACAGGAAGCTTCAAACACAAAGTCCAAGAAATTTATTAGCCTCTCGGTATTTAATCTCCATATGAAAGAAACTCAATCAGTTTCCAGGAATATTATATAAACTCAAATTGGCATGCATCCATTCATAATCGACATTATAATGCAACTATTGTTGAGCCCCTGCTATTATTTCAAATAAATTAACTGAAAACACTCTTTCTAAGAAGAGACATTTTTTTATTATTCGTATTTCCTCCGAAAATGATGGACTATTGCATTGTAACGGAAGTCAACCGTGAGACCAAGGATCAGTTTTTGAAATCGTTTTATATCTACCGGTGAAAATCTTTAAAATTTCTAACGATGTTTATGCACCATATCTGAGTTTATGAACACCTGATTCAAAATGTTTCTGTCCGACTCAACTAGCACGACAGCGTTGCTAGGTGTGCGTATCAGCTATGTTCATATAAACGTATTGTTGTGATTTTATGAATAAATGATGAATTTTGAAAGTAATTCAGTAGAAGTTCAGGTCAGCGATGATGAACTCTGGTAGTATTTAAATTTTAATATAATATAAAAATATGAGTATAATATCAGTGTATTGTTATAGATTACGTATAAATTTGATTCAGATAATTGATTATTATTTTTTACAGATAAACGGCAATCCGTTTATAGAATAACTAGGGTTTGGAATGAAAAAATCAATCCTAAACTAGAGAAGACAAAGATAATCAAAAAAAAAAATAGATGATCAAAGATGGAAACTGGAATCGGGAAGAAAATTAATGGAACAACTTATAGAGTATTTTAAGGAACTAAGTGAAGTAATCAATGAAACAAAAAATTTAGCAAACAGAGGATATTATATCAAAATTAAAACTGGGAATGATTGGATAAACAAAGAATATATTGATTTCATAAAAGCACGTGATAAGAGCTATGCTAGATTTCAAAAAATAAACAATGAATATACAAAAAAAATGTTCAATAAACTGAAAAACCAAGCAAATGAACTACGAAAAGAACTACCAGCAAAGTTTATATCCAGAAAGCTAAATGAAGCAAAGGGAAATGGAAAATTTTAAATGAAACTTGTGGAAAACAGAAAGCAAGCCATAATATGATAGAAAAGATTGTAATTATAAATGGAGAAATACTAACTGATAATAAAGACATAGTTGAGGAGTTTAGTAAGCATTTTACGGAAGTAGGTCCTAGGTTAGCATCGAAACTATCAGTTTTTAGTAGAAAAAAAACCAGGGAGAAATATAATATTAATAGTATATTCTTGAAATCAGTAGGGATTACGGAACTGTATAATAAAGTGGTTGAATTAATGAAATAATTCTATACCTGGCTATGACATCACAAAAAAAGATATAGTTAAGATTTTTGAAATAATTGGTAGTAAAATTTTGGTTTCGGTCAACAAATTATTAACAAGCGTTACTTTTCCTGAAGAATTAAAAATAGCCAAGATTGTGCCAGTATTCAAAAAGGGGAAGAGATGTGACTTGAATAACTATAGGCCTATATCTATTTCAACAAATTTCTCTAAAATAGTTGTAAAATTTATCAAAGCAAGAATGGTCAATTTTAATGGAAAAACATTCAAACTTGTTGAAAATCAGTATGGTTTCCAAAAAGAATGCAGTACTTTAACCGCAACAGTAGACTTATTTGAATTTTTGTTGAATGAAATGAATCAGAATAAATACATTTTAATTGTGTTTATTGACCTCAGAAAGGCATTTGATACTGTGGATATACAGCTACTATTGGAAAAACTGGATGAAATGGGTTTTCGTGAAGTGTGTCAAAAGCTTCTGCAAACGAACTCATTGGGAAGAAAACAGTATAGGTAATATTATAGAAGGTACTGAAAGTGATGTAAAGGAGTTGCAGGTTGGAGTAGCCCAGGGATCTGTGTTGGGACTAATGATGTACTTGCTCTTCGTTCACAGCTTAAAATACCTAAATTTAAAGTCAAAATATTTTATGTATGCTGTTGATACGGCGATGGTCCCCTTATATCTATAGCTTATTCAGATACAGTTATAGAGTTGAAATTTCGTACGTAGATAGAGTTGATTTTGGGGAAGTGCATATTGGTTGTTTTAACTATATTCCTCAACTGCCGTCATTTAAATGTAAATACTTCATGTTTTCTCGTGGTTTGTAGGATTTGCTCATTTCCACTTTTCTTTCAGACTGAGTTCGAGACTTGAAATTTCGTACGAGATTTGGGTTGATGTTGGGAAAGTGCCTTTCGGTAGTTTCAACTTTTAATTTCAATTTTTTCAGTCGTTGCCATTTTAATTTAGGTATTTTATATTTTTTTGTGGTTTTTGAACTTTTTCGACCTCCACAGGTTCTGATGATTGAGTTAGGGGATTAAGAGTACGTGGATTGAGTTTATGTTCGGGAAGTGCAAACTGGGGGGTTAAAAATACGTGGATTGAGTTAATGTTTGGGAAGTGCAAACTGTGGGTTTCATTTGATTCATTCAATCGCCGCAATGATATTTTGAAATTTCAAGCGTTTTTGAGGATTTCCGAGAATTGCGCATCGCTACATCCAGGCTACACCAATCCTCCAAACTGATATTGGATTTGGAATTTATATATGAATAATATATTAAATGAGGCAAAAATACGTCCTAATTGAGGGAGCTCTGTTGCTCACGCTTTTGTTCGTTTTTTATCATCAAATCGATCAAACTTAGATTGTAATGTTTTTTATTAACTTTAGAAATAGTGAGATTCAAAAAATTATTTTAAATATTCTATTCTACTCCAGTAGTGAACTGTATATCAGAATTAACTGAATAAAGAAATGATTCAAAAAGTTCCCTATTGGTAACTGTGAAACACGAAATAATGTCATCGATGTACTTGTAGCTATAAAGGAATTTCTTACTAATGGAATGACTATATGATATTTTTCCAATTTATCCATGGGAATTTCAGTCAGCAGGGAACACAATAAATTGCCGATAATATTCACATTACTACTGATGTAATATCTGTAATAATTCTGGTCCAATCATGTTTCGAATAGCGCTCACCCTATGAGAATCTAACAATAAACTTAACCCTATGTTTGAAAATAATACAATAGCAATCCTTTTTCAATAGATTTGATGATCAAAAGAAAAATGGCATGCAATAAATCAGTTATATACCCTCATCAAAGAACCACATCAAATATGATAACCTGAATTGTATTGGTACTCAGAGTCAAAAAATCAATTCTCTAGTTATAAATTCAATATCGAATTTGAAACACGAAATGATATAGAAAAATATATAGAAAATAATAAAAGCTGGTTCGCATCAAGTGGTGATAAACTATATATAAATATATTTATATATATATATATATATATATATATATATATATATATATATATATATATATATATATATATATATATATATATATATATATTCTCTTCTCCTGTTCCCAGTTTCAAATTGATATTCGATTATTGAAATATGAGTTTTTCATTTTTTCTATATAATATTACATTTAGGTGGAATTATAAAATTTTTTGTTTCAGCTTGTTCTCGAAAAAACCTCCAAAATCACTATTATGCCCAAGAACTGCCAATTCTAAAGGATTACACAAGTCAGTCTTTTCTAATGATGCACTTTACTTGATGGTTCAACCCTTTCCTGAGGCAGGAGTTTTGGTCTAAACGTACCAGGATAATCAGTCTACAGTTTTTGATATCATTAGATCATTCATGGTCTCTAAATGGAAGAAAATTATTGCCCTTGGTCGGCAAGTCACTTGGCTTGGCCGTAAGATCCAAAGCACCACTGTTATAAAAAAAACCATTTATTGCCCAAACAGGTACAAGAACAACTTACAGGACAGCGTTTCATAATGTATACATGTAACTGTGAACAAGAACTAAAATCTGAGAACTAAAAAACCAAATACAGTGTTGTAATGTTTTAACGAATCATTCAGTAATCATAGAAAAAAACAACAAATGTAAAGAAACGCAATAACATATTCAAGAATGAAAAGCATGTACGAACAGAGAGGAATATTTTTATTTTACATTAATCTCTGAGAGTTAAGATAATATTTTTTATCTCTTTTTCAAACACCCCAATGGATGTTGAAAATAGATCAATTTTTTTGCATATCTGATTGAACTTTTTGCACATCGAATAAATTGGAGATTTCGATAGTATATTCGTTCTTGGAGTAGGTAAGTAGAAACAAAGTGAACCTCTACTGTTCAAACGAGGTATATTAAAGCTAAGCTGAGACAATAACTCTGGACAATCAGTCAAATAGTTTGTGAGCTTATAGACAAATATGCAAGAGTGGTAAATTCTACGGTCCTCCAAAGGTAACAGGGAAAATCTTTTTAATAATAAATTATTATCTAAACCTTGTTCGGGATAAATTCAATCAATTCTATACACAATATATTTCAAGAATCTTCGTTGAATTGATTCGAGCAGATGAATGTGCTTAAGGTAAATAGGCGACCAAATCAGCGAGCCATATTCTAAGCGTGTTCTCACATATGAGTTGAAGAGAGCAATAAGACTATCACGTTTTTGAAGTCCCTGCAGTTTCTAAAAATCAACCCAAGCATTCCCTTTGCTGCCGATGCAGTTTTAATAATGTGCGTTGAGAAACTCAATTTGGAGTCAAAATGAATACCAAGATCTTTTGTTACATCACACCGATCCAAAAAAATTTGATTTATTGAGTAAATGTATTCCACTGGTTTGATTTTTAGAGTATAGGTAGAATAGTGACATTTTTTATTATTTAAGGGTAACTTATTTGTTTCACATCAAAATGCTAGACGGTCAATATCACTTTGGATTCACAGTCACTCTGAGACTCAATGACCCTAAACATTTTCAAATCATCCGCAAACAAAAGAATGCCACTTGCTATACTTTCACCTATATCATTCACAAATAATGAAAACAGAAGTGGGGCCAAATTGCTCCCCTGAGGTGCCCTGCTGGTAGAAATGAAACATTTTGATCTATGACCACGGTACTCAACATATTGTGACTGATTACTGAGGTATGATTGAAAGAAGTTTAGCAGTTTGTTATCAAAGCCAAGATTATTCAATTTAGATATTAGTATTTCATGGTCCAACTTGTCGAAGGCCTTCGAAAAATCTGTATATATAGTACCGACTTGAGATTGATTATCAATAGCATTACTGATAGTTTGTGTGAAGCACATCAAATTGATGATAGTTGATCTCTTGGATATGAAGCCGTGCTGCTCAAGGGATATTTTGCTTTTTACATTGGGAAATATTCTATTATATATTGAAATTTCAAAAGCCTTCGCAAAGTTGGATAATATTATGATTTAAATATTGGGCATATTTTTGATGTTTTCCAAAAATTGAGAAATGTACATGTGCTTAATGCTCTGTTATATATTGTTTGGAGGGGTTTTGCAAACACATAAGCACAATCTTTTACAAAAACGCTAGGGATGTTATCATAACCACAAGTATGCTTCGACTTAAGTTTTTTCAGAGCAGTCTGGACATCATCTTCACTTAATTTCTCAAGTGATATAGTTGGTGTACTCGAGGGTAGCGTATCATCCACGGTGTCACTATCAATTGGGGTAGTATAAACACTGCTAAAGTAATCTGCAAATGCATTCAGAATACTTGAGGGGTTTCTACTCTCTACGTCATCCACACAAAGTATTCCAGGAATCCTAGAAGTCCCCTTTTTACCTCGAATGAATGACCAGAATTCTGACGGATTAGATCTGATAGACCTCTCGGACTTGTCTATATATTGCCCATAGGATTTTTTTATATTAGTTTTGATAGATTTCCTCAGTGCGACAAACTGCTCCCTTAATTCACTAGAGTTAGATGTTTTCAGTTTTTTGAATACTCCATCCTTTACTTTGATTTCCGCTATAGTCTCTCTACTAAACCAAGGTGGGTAATTTCCAACAAAATTGGGAGTTTTTGGTACGCACAGGTCAAGTATAGAGTAAATCATTTTGTAGAATTCAGACACTGCCTCATTGACATCAGAAAATATTTCCAGGAAGTCCCAATTTATATTGAGGAGGTGGGAGTATAGGAGGGGACCGATTCAACATTATATTGTATTATTGACGTTTTTGGAAATTCCAAGGATATTCGAAGAGAGGGATGATGACTGTCCTCAGAAATCATTGGCAGCTGGTCATGGGTTATATGACATTCCATATTGGAAAACACTAAGTCCAACAAACGCATAGATGTATTAACTACAGAATTAAATTGTTTAAGTTCGTAAAAGCTCATTAATTGTTGCAAGTTAATCAAGTTAGTATTATTGACATGGCCCAAATCTGCTCGATTTACAAAGTTTGGCTGATTGAAATCACCTAGTATCAATATATTACTTTCATAGAGACACTCAAGCGTCTCTAGAGTTTCCAGTAGGTTTTGTAGTTCTAAGTTACTTGTGTTAGATGGGATGTAAGTAACAAAAGATTATGTTTAAAAATTATCTTACAGCCATATGTATTATGTGTACTTTCCAGGAAAATGAAATGCATTTTGTTAGTACATAACCCAGATACTCTTATGTTGATCCACAATTATGCTCACCTAAAGTTGGTCTCACGGACTGTTAAAAATTGCTAATTTTAGTCGTATCTCTTTCAAATCGATTATTAAAAAAGTAAAATAGATTGTGGTTAACAGAAATGGAACGCAAAGTGAGTCACTTCGATAAGAATGTTAAGAGGTATGCAAAATTTTCATTTACTTCTGTTTTAGTTTCTTACAGAATAAAAAAACTGACAATATTTTTTCAAGAAAACACATAACTAAAAATTAGTTTGTTTTTTCAATATTGATATTTTTTACCTATTGAGAGGGGCAAACGTGATGTTGAAGAAATCATTTACATTATTCAAACCACATTTAACGTTATTGTAATTAGTATGAAATAATTAATATATGAGCTACTGTGTATATATATATATATATATATATATATGTATATATATATATATATATATATATATATATATATATATATATATATATATATATATATATATATATATATATGTATATATATATATATATATATATATATATAAAAAATTAAGTGAACTAGGACATTTATTTGAATCTAATCAAACAAACCTCCTAGCGGAGCCTGATTAGTTTCAAATAAATGTACTAGTTCACTTAATTTTATAACCACAGGCGTGTTTTCCGTTTGAAACGAATAATTCTTACTTATATATATATATATATATATATATATATATATATATATATATATATATATATATATATATATATATATATATATATATATATATGCGTGTATGTGTATGTCTGTGTACTTTTCAAAATTGAATTTCTGGATAGTGGGCAACCGACGATACACCGCTCATGTTTCCTTGGTTTCTCGCCAATCTGAAATAGCCAGATTCTCCATATGTCGGGCCCCAAGAGATTTTAAGAATGTAATAATCAATTCCATTTTCACTTCTGTATCCAACTGCTACGACACCGTGGCTCAAGTAATAATATTTGCATAAGCCATCAAAATAGATTCCACTTTCTTATGCTTGAAGGTTGTAGTCAACAGAAATAGCGACAGACACTGGTCCTCTGGCTATAGCTTTTTTAAAATCATCTTCGTTACCTGGTATACCTTGTAAGTAGTCCTTAATTTCAGATAAAATATATGAGGAATTGGCTCTGCAGTTCTTGAAATCGTCCTCTTCAACGGATAATCATCTTCACTTTCGATTCCATTTTCTTTAACGTAATCAAATGCTTGATGCATCCAATCCATACATCCATAGCTACCTTGATCTCAGGAACACTCAATCAAGTTTTGTTCACTAAGTGATTGTAAATTGCCAGAAGAAGTGGCCAGAGCTTCTTCGATACCAGCAGCCTAGGAAGAATCAATGTTTTCCTCATTTTTTTGATTACTTGGAATAAATTCGAAAATATTGAGACACAAATTTAGAAGTATTTCAAAAGTATTGTTGAATATGATCAAGTCAAGTAGAATCTTGGACAAAATCTAAACTTACTGCACTGAAAGCCCAGCAACTTCCACAGCCACCTTGGTCTTCGTCAGGAGTTACTGCACCTTCGTCTCTCCAATCAATAGATTCAGAATTTTCTCCACCTTCAATAGCCTTGAAAGGTTTGCCAGTTATTTTCGTTATGCTTTCCAAACCCCTGTTTACGTACTGAATGAATTCTTCATTGGTCCAATCAGCAAATTGATTGATTCTTTTTTTGTAAGTAACTAATCCCTTCTCGTAAATTGCATTGTGCGAGTAAATTTCTTCCAAAAATGAGGGTTGAGGTTCAAAAACCTATGAATCCATTTACATAAAAAACATCAAATATAGAAGAAAAGAAAAAAAATCTAAATCTAAACCACTATACTCCGCAGAGCATAAACTCGTCCAACTGGTTCACGAAAATATTTATAGAGTTTGACTCCACTACTTCGGACGTCAGAATGTTCCATACTAGAAACACCCTGTTGAAAGGAACATTCTGAAGTGCATCTGTTAAAAAAGTCTCCTTCTTCAATTTGTTTGAGTGTCCACGCAGTCCACAGGTGTTTCAAATTTCCATAATGTACTTCAATATGCGGTAAGTGAGAATCAACCCCCCTCCCCGCATTTTGCGTTATTCGAAAGTTGTTAGGTTGGCACTCGACAGTCTTTCGCTGTAAGTCGGCCGTATACGCCCAAATGACATTCTGGTAGCAGTGCGCTGAACATTTTCAACAAGATTCTAGTCGCGCTCCAACTCTGGATACCATACACGTATCACTTATAAAGACCCATTCAGCTCTCGGAGGGAAGTCTTGCGAACGTCCTCCTCAAAATGTATATCAAGCTGTTTCACTTTTTAACAATGTTTGTGATATGCGCTGACTAACTCAAACTCTCAGTAACCATGACACCAAGGTCTTCATGTGATTTGACGTCTTCTATCGATTGACCATCTATCGTGTATCGGTGACGAGGGTTATTGGAGCCCATGTGAAGAACCACACACTTTTTTATGTTGAGCGGTAACTCCCAAGTAGCAGACCATCTGAAGGTTGAGTTAAGGTCATTTTGGATGTTGTAATGGTCTAAGATTGCGTCGCTAAATATTTTTTGTCATCAGCATATAAAGCATGTTGTGATTTGATGGACTGAGAAAAGTCAGCAGTATACAGAATAAACAAAAGGGGTCCGAGAACTGACCCTTGTGGAACATCACTTAATACTGGTCTATACGAAGATGAGTGATTGCCAACACGAACACAGAAGCTTCTGCTTGACAGAAAATTGTCAATCCACTGAAGTAGAAGTCCCTTAATACCACAGTGATCCAATTCATGAAGAAAGCGTCGCTTACATACTCGGTCAAACTCTTCGGCAAAATCAAGGTAAACCACGTCTAGAGGGCGTTTTGTATCCAAGGCAGATGTCCATTTGCTTAAACACCATAAAAGATTAGTTGTGGTTGATTTTACTTCGACAAATCCATGTTGTTGGAATGAAGTTATCAGCGAGGCATAATTATGAAATACTTTCGCACATAATAGACTCCATGAGTTAACAAATGACGGGTGTTATTGAAATTGGGCGATAGTTACATGGGTGTAACTTATTACCTTTTTTGAAAATCGGTGTAACAATGGCAGTTCTCCAAGTAACCGGTAAAATGTGAGCATTGAACGATGAGGACATAATTCTGAAAAGGGGGATGGCAAAACCATCGGAGCATTTTATCAACAGTACAGGTTAAATTGATTCAGGACCGGGAGATGATTGAAGTTTTAATTTTTTGATATGGAATTTGACATTGTTTGGTGAAAAATCAATACTCTGAGGCGAACTTACTGATCTTAAGGATGTAATTTCTGGGAGTCGGCCCAAAGAAGTGTTAGGAGAATAGGCTTTCGAAAACATGTCCTCGAGAATCTCGGCAGTTTCAGCAGCATCCTGGCAGATACTGTCATCTTGTCTCTCTAATAGAGGTACAGATACTTTGGAGGATAGGAAAGACCTAATATATTTATAAAGTTTCTTGTTATTTTTGCTTGTCACAATAGATGATTCATATGTTTCTCTATCTTTCGTTATAGCTATCTCCAATTCACCATTTATCCAGGGTTTCAAAATGTTTTCATACATGTATTTTTTGTGGCGTTATTGCTTTTTCACACTCTCAAAGCTTCAAAAAATAGTTCCCACAATTCATTTGGGTCCTTCGAATGGCCAAATAACCCATACCAATTTGTTTAGAGTAGTTGGTTGTTTGAATTGTTATAATCGATTATTTCTATCGTCATGCTTGGTGTATTGGTATATTGGTGTATGTAATAATATTATTATAAATGTCAAATTCAGTCCCCAATTCCAAACAATAATAAGAATCTGCAAATGAAATACACCAATAGAATAAAAGAACAATATCAACGGAACCAGATTGACTCTAATCGAACTCAAATAATACATTACTCAACCCGGTTAGCCTAATGGGATCAGGTTTGAAAAGTTAACACAGCTCAACACCAGTACCGGATAAGTTACACGTTTTTGTTAAGTTGAATATACCTACAACGCCTCAATAAGTTTCACTGAAAAAACTTCGCGGTGCCGGAGATGGACGAGTTTAGATATTCGGGTCTCGCAGTAGTCCAAGAGCTGGCGACGAGTTTTGGAAAGGTCCTTCTGGCGAATCCAGTTACGCGAGTCTAGGATAACGGTCGCTGTTATTTTGTGACTGAGCGGCATATAACATTTGCAAAATAAAACCAAAAAATGTATTATTTTGGCAACTTTTAATTTAGTTTTTCCATAATTCTAAAAAATATATCCCAGACGTTCTTGTCGGTTATAAAGTATTACCAGACCTCTTTCCAAAAATATTTTATTAGAATTCCCAAAAAATAAGCTTTTGGCAATCTGAAATTTTTATCACGTATTTATTGAGTAATTTCAATAATACCTGCAAATCGCCAGACAAATTTAGCGGTTTTGAACAATTCCCAGACGTGATTAGAGTTCACAAATGAGTACGACAAAAAAGTCTTACGCGCAGCCACAGGTGCGAGAAAGATAGCTTATCGAGGCTTGCCGGCAGCTCCTCGCGCTGTGATTTGTTATTGAGAAACAGCGTGTTTTCTATATAATTTCAGTTTCAGTAGAGAAATAAATGAATGACTGAAATACTTAATAAATTATACGAAAACATAAATCAATATATTCTATTCACAATAATTCACATATCATAAAATACTAAAATAAAAGAATTTTTTTCTATTATGTTGTTGAAATACGAAGGTCGATAACAGGAGCGAAATTTAAACGGTTGTTGCAGGTATTGACCCAAAAATTGTAACCTATTACAAATGAGGTTATTTGTCGATTGATGTATGAATGAGATTCGAAAAAATTAAAATTTTCTATTATTCTTTTCTAATATTAATGTTCGAAATTCCATTTGAATTGTTATCATGAGGAAGCATAAATGACTTTTATTATAAATAATAAATAATAATAGTAAAAAACGGTAAGTTGCTCTCATTTGTCGGGCCAAACTGGACCACAGTAAGGGTCAGAAACTGCACCTCTGAAATTGACGAGGGTCTAAACTTGTTCCGTTAACTTACATAAAGATTAATGAAAATTATAGGATGAATAAGATCTCATTTAGAACATTTTTAACTTGCCGACGAAATAATGCATTTTTTGACAAGAACAATAATTTTTAGGTGCACGGATTAAATAATTCAATAATTCTTTTTATTTCCAATTTTTATTTAATTAATAAATTAGTTTAAATTATAATATTGATGGAAATTGATGAAGATTCATCATTATATTAATATTCTATAATGGCAACACGCGGTTTCTCGATAACCAATCACAGCGCGAGGAGCTGCCGGCATGTCTCGATAAGCTATCTTTCTCGCACCTGTGGCTGTGCGTGAAACTTTTTTGTCGTATTCATTTGCGAACTTTAATCACGTCTGGGAATTGTTTGAAACCGCTAAATTTGTCTTTTGATTTGCATGCGTCTAGGATATATTTTTAGAATTACAAAAAAACTAAATTAAAAGTTGCCAAAAGAATATATTTTTTGTTTTTCTTTGCAAATGTTATATGCCGCGCAGTAACGAAATAACCGCGAACATTATCCCAGACTCACGTAACTGGATTCGACAATTACCGAAATTATATTTTTTCACAATTTCAACTTGCCAAAAGGACCTTCCCAAAATTCGTCGCCAGCTCTTGGACTGTAGCAATTGCTACGTGTTTAGTCCGGCACTGCTCAACACCTATTAAACGAACATCTGGAACCGGCACTGCTGTACTGAAGACGTTTTGAAATTATATGAAAGTAATAAAACTATCTTGTAGGCTTGACAAATTGGGATTCTTGTACAAAGGGTTCTATTTTCAATTGTTTTTCTATTATTTTGGTATTTTTTTAAAATAAAGTCACATTCAGTTGAAAATTACAACAGAAATCTGAGGATGGAAATGAATCCGATTAAATATCTATTAATTTAATAACTTAAACTAATCGAAAATATTTAAATTGTAAAAGTTGCGATAAAATTATCAAGGAACAATAATCAGTAGATAGATTGCAAATTGTGTGGAAAGAGTAAATAGAAAGATGGTGCAAATAATTAGTAAAATAGAAAAAACCCATTCTAAACTGCTAATCAGGTAGTTCGGTAATTTTGAAAAGATTCAGAAGGGGTTTGTAGTATGATCAATTGGGCTATTCAATAGGAGACCTTTCAGCATTTAATAAGTCAAAATTAAATGTGTGATTTTCTTGGATAAAATGATTTGCACAAAATAACAATGTTATTACTCATTTCTTCCACTTGAATAATTATCTTAGGAATTACAGTATACACCTCCTAAATTAGTGAAAGAGGGTGAACTCAAAAAATATAATGTGAAAATATATGATTAAAGCAAACATTTGTGAAGTGAAAAGCGACAGTCCATAATTGAAAATGTGAAGTTAAAGTTCATAGAAAAAAATAATATGATACATTTCTGCGAATGCCATTATTTAGTAACAAAGGAATTTAGGAACAATAATGTACCTATCTGTGTATTAATTAAGGTACTAGCGATGATATCGTTCAGAGAAAAACTGGGGGGCACTCAATCAATCATAAAAGTATATTGAAAAACATTTTGGGGGTACATGTTTTTTCTAGTTGAATATTTTCTATGAGCAGTTATAAGGTTGTGAAATCTTCTTCAGCCCTTTATGCAATGTGAAATATGAATTTACTTCACATATCGTTTTACATTGGTATAAAAATTTCTAATTTCCTAACAGGGAATGCGGCGTGGACCGAAATTCTAATTGCGTTCATTCGGTCTAACTAGTAACTAGCACTGCCCTATGCTTCTTTTTATGATATAGTGTGAAATAAGGGACCTGCGGGTGGGTCTATTCGAACCTTTCACCATTCGAATAATATAATGGCAAGATCTGTAGTTGTCTTTATCGGTGAATGATATTCAGGGCCGGGCTGCAGGTACAAAACAGGCTTATATTCCCAAGCAGGCCGACTTCCTGTTAAAAAATTTCTATTTGAAGGAATAACGTTTTGTTTTATTTTATATTTTTAAACACCAAAAATATTGAGATTCCATCGCGTAGGTGTTTTGTCAGAGATTACAAAGATTAATTAAATTTTCAGAAATAAAACGGATTTTTATTAAAACAAAGATGTAACAAAATAAATACACTTTTTTGTATCGAAGAATGAAACGCAATGAAACTAATGAACATAAAATGTAGACTTTCGTACAGATATGTAACTACCTAAAAAATTATTATAATACAAAAATCACAGTGAAACAGAAATTGTTTTAACAAAAAACTTCATCTTTATTAACTCACATCTTACTTACATACGTGAAATGTAAAGTGTTAATAAATATTTATATGGCTTTTCTAGATCAGGGTACGCTTCTGCCTACAAACTATATATTTGCAAGACATAGTAGCAACAGACAATACATTTTTTGGAAAATTTGTGATCAACCCTGACTTCAGTTTTAATATCATATTCAGATTCTTCTATAGTGTAAGCTTCTCTGGTGATGTGGATGACAAATTATTTCATTTGGAACTAAAATCTAAAAGTTCCATTTGTAGCTTATCTAGTGTGATTTCGGTATATTGTGTTTATTTTTCATGAAATTAAATTTCATGGGTGGAAATATTCAAAATTTTGATACAACTTTTTTGATTTTGAAATCTACTTTCTGAAACATTGATAGCTTAGTCTATTGCCACGTTAAAAGTTTCAATCTTAAATTTGTCAGTTGGATTTTGTGGTGCCTGTCTTCACAACTCTTTGTCGTCAAATCTTCGTTTTACTCTTCTTGTTTGTTGCACATCTATACTTATTTATTTATAGAGGAATGTTGGGTTCAAAAAATTGATCATTTAATTTTTGAATAAACTCTCCAGTTTCTTCGACAGTTTTCTGAAAGTCTCGGGACAATAACTTCAGTTCTTCTAAGGTGTGAATTACCATGTGGGTATTCTCGCAAAAGACCCATATCAGAAGTTTGAAAATACTTTGAAAGAGGAGAAGAGTGCATATATTTTAAACAATATAGCAGTATTAAGTGTTTCATACTTCAAAAAACCGTCAAGCATAGTTTGTGCTTTACATCGAACCTCAGCATAAAAGTTTTGGGATTTTGCAATTTCATATAATGCTTAACATTATACCGTTTTGCATGCAAAAATTTTTTCATTTTGCTTTATCTTTGGGTCACCCCCTTTCCTATAATAGTCCTGCTCTGCTGACACTGACCATTCGTCTTAGAAATCCACTCGTTTACAGTCGATCTTGGGACAGAGTTATTAGACTTAGTCTACCTACTACTACGGGATAAATTTTACAAATAGACAATACACTAACATAAAAATATAAAAATATTTCATTAAACTCAGAGTTTCGTTCATTAAATTAACGGCATTCGTTAAATTTTCGTCTACAAAAACGTGAAACTATCTTTAGACAGAAACATGTTCACTATCGATTGGATGAATATTAAACAGTATTTATCTGTCTCTCATTAGTTACAAACAAATAATGAACCTTAAAATACTCTAGAATAGTAACGTTGAAAATCCAATTGGTTAAATTTTATGAGAAGAAAATGTAGTCATAAATTTGTTTATATTATATAGATAATAATCATTCGTTTTCATTTAAAATAGCGTCATAATAATCGTAACATTTCATAAAATTACATCCAGAAAATATTTCTGAACAACCCAAAAATAATGTTTATGAAGTTAAGTTGTTTTCACTTCTGACGTGAAGTCGTACTAGTAAAAGTAATTTTTTTAGCAATTATTATATTTTAAAATAAGTAAAAAGTTGAATAGAGATAGCAATTATATTTTATTAAGTATTACATTGTATGTAAATTGATGGACAAACAGAGGGTTATCTTCACGCTCATTGATTTGCTGTTATTATGTGGATCTATGTTCTGACGAATTGGTGTTCATAGGCGATCGATTAACAAGGAAGATCGGGACGTTTACTGGTATCGATTGTTTTAGTACATTTCGAACCTACTAGATACAAGTGATCAAAATATGAAATGACAAGACAATGACGTCATCAATAAGCCGTTGGGGAAATAAATGAGTAGAGTTAATGTCACTTAAGTACAACTTCCCCAACCATAGGGCCCATAATCTTTTGCTCTCATTTGTTAATGGTATAACCACATTTTCGAAATATTTGAGGTCATAAATATTTAGTAACGATTGAAAACTTGATATTAAATGAAATCGTAAATTGACAATTAATATATACCGGCTGTACTGAGAAGCTCAAAGTTCATAAGCGGTGGTTAATTATTTTACTTGTAAAACTAATGTTTTTATATTTTGAGCTAGCAACTTTTCTGCGGAGGTTTCAGACAAAATAGAGTAATCTGGCCGAAACGCATAAAGGGCCCTAACTAATCCA
Source organism: Cynegetis impunctata (assembly GCA_030704885.1). Lineage (NCBI taxonomy): Eukaryota > Metazoa > Arthropoda > Insecta > Coleoptera > Coccinellidae > Cynegetis > Cynegetis impunctata. The sequence goes on from JARQZK010004345.1 coordinate 741,896, forward strand.
AGTGATATATACTAATTATTCTTCAAGCGAATAATAAATTTGGTACTCAAAATCAAGATATTCGAATAACTGGCAATTATTAGTACCTTGTGTTAAACTTTTCATGAAGTTCTAAAATTTTCTTTATTTTGATGGAATGAATATCTAGAAAATGAGCTGTTTACACTAACTTAGGAGGTGTATACTGCAATTCCTAAGATACTTATTCAATATTCTTGAAAATGACTGGAAAAATAATAAAATATAAATGACAGTAGAATTATTTATTAGCACTATAATTTAACATTATATTAGTGTTAACACTAAACTTCATTATTTTATTAATAGAATAATAGATAACTTCAACAAATCATTCGAAAAAAAAAGGTAGAAAGAGAAAAAGGTAATAATAACACTAAAATACTACTTTTCTACAAACTAAAATATTTTAAATGAACACTTTATTGTCTTAAGATTTTTAGCCAGGATATCCTTCTTCAACGCGGGCCTCTTCGTCCTTCGATTTTTCTTTCTATATTAAGCTTTAAAAGTCGATACTTGTCATAATAATAGTAATACTCAAAAGATTTTATTGCCGTAATGCTATCAAGGTAACAGATGTTGAAGTTCTTAGGCTTATCTTCATCATCTTTCATTGAAATATCTTTTTTTCAAAGGGGGATGATGGGACACAGGCGAGTATTCGCCTGTGTTCCATCATCTACCCTCATGGGTTTGTAGTACATTACCCAGCAGTATATAAATGTATAATCATTGAAATATTGAAACCATCTATGTTAAATGTTTTAGTACTTCGAATTTCAGGATTATGTCCATGAATCAGTATTTTAAGTGTTTTCCTCATTTTGTTGGGGTTCCATATATTTGAGTCTATTTTGTTTTCAACGTATAATTTTTTTCTTCCTTTTGAGGGCATTCCTACCGTGCCTATAGTTCCCCCAACTAAATGAAATATTATAAGGCTAGTTTCGAGCTCTTCATGGAAGGCCTTGTTAATTTTTTCTATAATGGTAATTTGGTGAATTTTTATTTTGTATCTCTGTACAAGAGGTACACTCTTCGAAAACAAAATAAAAATCTACTTAGCAAATTTCTATAACCTATACAACACATAACTTTCACTATTTGAAACGACTCATCGATTGAATTTATTGCGGTGTCCAGCACGACAAAATGAAAATTAATTTTGGACTGGTCTTTCTCATCATGTGTAGATTCATCTTCGGCTTCATAACCAAATTGCCATTTCAATTCTGATTCAAACGTCGCGGGAATGTTAGCCTCTTCTGCAATTTCTTTCTTCTACCAGAATTTTTTCGAATCTCAAATCAATTCTACTGCTTTCTAGAAAATTGTCAGTTTTTCATTTTAATACAGCATTTAAAGTAGCGTTAAGATCAAATTCCTTTGATTGAAGAAGTTTGTTAGTCGAAATGATTTTCAACAAAATATTGTACCATACAATAACAGAAGTAATAAACTTTAAATCTGTGATTTTTTTAGCAATAGACTGGGCGTCAATTCGCGTTTGATTTCCAGATGAACCAATCAAAATATGATCTTCGTAAATATCCATGAGTGCATAATGCCCATCAGGTAGTTGATATCGTAATGAGTTGAAGCATTTGTATAATGCACAAATTTTCTCATATAACTCGTATAAAACTTCTTAAATAATGGCACATACTTCTTTTCGAGTTGGAGATTCACCGTCCAAAACGGAATTATGAACGAAGGCATATTTCGATGTTTATTTCTCACTTCTCCAAAATGACCACATTATTAAACGAACATTTTGAAGAATCTCGCTTCGTCAAAATGACATATCAGATTGACAAAATCATTTCGAAGAACCTCTCCAAACTAACCGGTTAACACTGAAAAGTTCCTCGAAGTACACGTTAGAAGTACCTGTATATAAGTGGTAGTTTGAGGAATTCTCCAAAATGACCACCAACTCCTTGAAATGACCGTTTAGTGACATTTTTTTTCTTCAAAGTGACCGTTTTATATATATATATATATATATATATATATATATATATATATATATATATATTTATATATATATATATATATATATATATATATATATATATATATATATATATATATATATATATATATATATATATATATATATATATATATATATATATATATATGTTAACGGTATCCCTATACACCCCCTTTACGCTCCCCATCATTAGTTACGTCAGGACGGACGAGTGGTAGAAGCAGACATGCGCCTTACCAATGCAGCAGTAACGATTAACGAACTACTGCGCACGAGAGAACAGTCAAGACAAGGGGGTCGTCGAGTATGCTTGAACGTATGAACAAGTTGTTAACGTATGGAGCAATAAACGGAATTGGTCTAAATAGTTATTCTTATTTGTGTAAATCAACCCCAGTATTTAAAATTTACCCTAGTATTTAACATCAGAAGTGGGATGTTCCCGTGTGTACCCTGTGGCCATAAATGATCATGAATAAACATTAATATTATATAGTTAAAATGAAAGATGAAATTCATATTCGTCATGACAGTGAAGTGTCTGAGCAAAGTGTTGTGGCTGATGAGGAAGATTGTCGGTTCAGTAAGTCCAAAACGAACTAAATTACAATGGCAAGAAACCTTAGTTAACTTGGTAGCGAGCCTGAACAACAATTATTAGAATAAGTCCAAGATGGCGACGTCGACGTGTTATACGCCAACGCCTAGCACATCTGGAAAAGATGGAATTACTGCGCAGCCGTTGATGTCGACAATAGCGCTCACATCATTTAAGCTAACCAGCTTCGATCCTGACAAAAGCTTTCTGTACTGACATAATTGTTGCTTTTCCCGAGAAAGAAACGCTAAAAAGTCGAAATTGTGAGTCACTAACCGAGTTCCGTAACCAGAAATTACTCAGCATCAGCAGATTCCATAATAGCTTGGAATGAAATTCTTAGCATGACATAAACTAAACAGTGAGATTAAACCCAATAAAAAGAACATGCATTTCCGGATCTCGGAACACAAGTTGTTTACACTATTGGGAGTTGTGATTTAATAGCTGTACTGCCGACCCTGACCCTAGAAATATACTTTATGGTTATTCCCGATATTGTTATGCCAAGCGATATCGATCTTATTATTGATGGGAAGTGATTAGACGACTTTGCCTTAGAATTGAGAAAAATGCGGTGGGCTTGAACTACATAACAACAAGCTTGTCATCGAAAAAGTGTTTACTATAAAGAACTTGAATAGCGCTCCTGTTAAAATAAATCATATTGAGAGTGTTATGCTTATAATCTTCAACTTCGATGACAGAATACTCACCAAAAGTACTTCAGTTTGGAATAATTCCTAGACTAGCGACTGCACAGCTGTTTATGGGTGACACACTGCCAACTAATAATATTATTGACCCAAATAAGGATGTCGCAGATGCCCGAAATAAAATAAGGAACAGAGAAAACTATCGAGCTCAGCAATTTGACTCAACACTACCTCGAGCCAACGTGTTTACAATAGGTGACCTTGTCGCTATAGAAGATTCTGTATGCCGGCGGAGAGAAATTAAGGGACAAATATCGAGGGCCTTACACTGTTCGAGCTCTATTAACGAACGATAGATATGTGCTACATAAACAAGGTCGACGGATGACGGTAGCAGCTCATAAGTAATTACCATCGTGGCATGCCACAACATAAACAAAAAGAGTAAGATCAGTGATGTTTGTATGTTAATACTTTTATGATTTTTGTTGAATTGAATTGATTTGCTGGATGATTCGTTTTGAATAATTTATTAGTTACGTGAATGATTGCAATGCTGCCTAAAGTTTATTGAATGCAATGTAATACAGATGAATTACCTTTATTATTGTTGCCGTTTCGAATAATTTATTAGTTATGTGTTGATTGCAATGCAATGTAATACAGATGTATTACATTTATTTTTGTTGTCTTTTCTTTTCGATATCATGCATGGTGAAAGATTAAAAAAAATGGATTAGTGGTGAATCCACTAGGTTAAAAACAAAATGAAGTATCATTAAATAATTTATAAAAAAGTAGGAGGTGGCGATCCCACTCCGCTTGAATAAAAAGAGGAACTTGACGATCTCACGTTGCCTTATATGTTTGTGGCGATCACACAAGACATGAAATGAAACATTAAATAATTTACAAATAACCATTAAATAATTTATAAATAAGTAGGAGGTGGCGATCCCACTCCACTTGAATAAAAAGAGGAACTTGACGATCTCACGTTGCCTTATATGTTTGTGGCGATCACACAAGACATGAAATGAAACATTAAATAATTTACAAATAACCATTAAATAATTTATAAATAAGTAGGAGGTGGCGATCCCACTCCACTTGAATAAAAAGAGGAACTTGACGATCTCACGTTGCCTTATATGTTTGGTGGCGATCACACAAGACATGAAATGAAACATTAAATAATTTACAATTAACCATTAAATAAATATATATAAATAAGTAGGAGGTGGCGATCCACGTCCACTTGAATAAAAAGAGGAACTTGACGATCTCACGTTGCCTTATATGTTTGTGGCGATCACACAAGACATGAAACATTAAATAATTTACAAATAACCATAAAATAACTAATAAATAAGTATGAGGATGCGATACCACTCCGTTTGAATAAAAAGAGGAACTTCACGATTTCACGTTGCATTATCTGTTTGTGGCGATCACACAAGACATGAAATAGTGGCAGTACCACTAGGTTTAAAAAGGGTAGTAAAAGTATGTTTTAAAGGTAGTAGGTACCATTACATTACAGCAATGAATAGAAAATGTTATATTATATAGTAAAACACTAACAGTATGTTTTGAAGGTAGTAGGTACCATTACATTACAGCAATGAATAGAAAATGTTATAATATAGTAAAACTCTGATATAAGTTGAAGTAAGCAGAAGATATCAGTATGTTTTAAAGGTAGTAGGTATCATTATATTACATAATTTGTGGCTATGATTTGAAAATGTTATATTATATAGACAAACTCTATAAAAACTCAAATATGACGTGAAGTATGTAAAAGTGGAAATAAGACTTTGTCAAAAAAAAAAACAAAATTAGTTGATTTTGGTATAACGAAATTTCTGTTTCGTACTTTGTGCTTACTGATGGACACAGTGCGAGGACGCACTTATCACAGGATGGCCGTGTTAACGGTATCCCTATACACCCCCTTTACGCTCCCCATCATTAGTTACGTCAGGACGGACGAGTGGTAGAAGCAGACATGCGCCTTACCAATGCAGCAGTAACGATTAACGAACTACTGCGCACGAGAGAACAGTCAAGGCAAGGGGGTCGTCGAGTATGCTTGAACGTATGAACAAGTTGTTAACGTATGGAGCAATAAACGGAATTGGTCTAAATAGTTATTCTTATTTGTGTGAATCAACTCCAGTATTTAAAATTTACCCTAGTATTTAACATATATATATATACCTTATATATATGTTAACGATATCCCTATACACCCCCTTTACGCTCCCCATCATTGGTTACGTACAAGTGGTACAAGCAGTCATGCGCCTTACCAATGCAGCAGTAGGACACTACTGCGCAGGAGAGAACAGTCAAGAAGAGAAGATCATCGTGTATGCTTGAACGTATGAACAAGTTGTTAACGTATGGAGCAATAAACGGAATTGGTCTAAATAGTTATTGTTATTTGTGTATCAACCCCAGTATTTACCATTCAACCCTGTATTTAACATCAGAAGTGGGATTATCCCGTGTTCTACCCTGTGGCCGTAAAAGACAATAAATACACATTAATACTATATAAGTAGTTGAAATGGCAGAAAATATAATTCATATTCGTCGTGACAGTGAAGTGTCTGAGCAAAGTGTTGTGGCTGATGAGGAAGATATCAGGTCAGTAAGTCCAAAACGACCTAAATTATAATGGCAAGAATCCTTAGTTAACTTGGCGAGCCAACAACAACAATTATTAGAATTGACTCGTCAGTCCAAGATGGTGACGTCGACGCATTATACGCCAACGCCCAACACATCTAGAACAAACGGATTTACTGCGCAGCCGTTGATATCGACACTAGCGCTCACATCATTTAAGTAAACCAGCATTGATCCTGACAAAAGCGTATATTTTGTCGAAGTTGACAAAATTTCTGTGATGACTTAATTGTTGCCGTTCCCGAGAAAGAAACGCTAAAAAGCCGATATTGTGAGCCACTAACCGAGTTCGGTAACCAGATGGAGTGAAATTCTAAGCATGTTTGTCATAAACTAAACAGTGAGATTAAACCCAATAAAAAAAGTACATGCATTTTCGGCTCTCGGAACACAAGTTGTTTACACTATTGGGAGTTATGATTTAATAGCTATACTGCCGACCCTGACCCTAGAAATATACTTTATGGTTATTCCCGATATTGTTATGACAATCGATATCGATCTTATTATGGGATGGGATGTGATTAGACGACTTTGCCTTTGAATCGAGAAAAATGCGATGGGCTTGAACTACATAATAACGAGCTTGCCATCGAAAAAAAAAAGTGTTTACTATAAAGAACTTGAATAGCGTTCCTAATGAATAATAAAAAAATGAATCAAATTGAGAGTGTTATGCTTATAATCTTCAACTGCGATGACAGGATACTCAACAAAAGTACTTCAGTTTGAAATAATTCCTAGACTAGCGACTACACAGCTGTTTTTGGGTGACACACTGCCAACTAATAAAATTATTTACCCAAATAAGGATGTCGCAGATGCCCGAAATAAAATAAGAAACAGTGGAAACCATCCAGCTCAGCAATTTGACGCTACACTACCTCGAGCCAACTTGTTTACAACAGGTGACCTTATCGCTGCAGAGTATTCTCAGTTTGCCGGAGGGAAATTAAGGGACAAATATCAAGGGCCTTACACTGTTCGTGCTCTAGTAACGAAAGATGTGCTACATAAACAAGGTCGACAGATGACGGTAGCCGCTCGTGAGTAATTACGATCGTGGCCTGCCACAACATAAACAAAGAGTAAGATTAGTTATGTTAATACTTTTATGATTTTTGTTGAGTTGAATTGATCTGCTGTCTGATTCGTTTTGAATAATTTATTAGTTATGTGGATGATTTCAATGCAGAATAGAGTTTGCTAAATGCATTGTAATACAGATGAATTACATTTATTATTGATTCGTTTTGAATAATTTGTCAGTTAGGTGAATAATTGCAATGCGGTCCGAAGTTTATAAATTGCGATGTAATACAGATGTATTAAATTTATTTTTGTTGCCTTTTGAATGTCATGCATGGTGAACGATACTGAAAAGAAATGGGTTAGTGGCAAATCCACTAGGTTAAATAGAAAAAAAAAATAATGTTATAAAAAAAAATAATAGATAAAGAGGTGGTGATTCCACTCTGTTTGAAAAAAAAAATAATAGATAAAGAGGTGGTAATTCCACTCTGTTTGAAAAAAAAAAAAGGTGAATAGGAAGGAGGTTGATGATTTCACTCCGTTTGAAAAAAAAAGAATTTTATAAAAAAAAAAAAAAGATAAAGAGGTGGTGCTTCCACTCTGCAAAAAAAAAGGTGAATAGGAAGGAGGTGATGATTTCACTCTGAAAAAAAAAAGTTACAAACAAAAATGTTAAAAAAAAAATTAGATAAAGAGGTAGTGGTGCTTCCACTCTTTAAAAAAAAAAAAAATAATAGATAAAGAGGTGGTGCTTCCACTCTATTGGAAAAAAAAGGTTAATACCAGTATGTTACAAAAAAAAGGGTTGATACAGTATGTTTTGAGAAAAATTGAGTGATTTATAAGTGAATAGGAGGTGGTGATTCCACTCTGTTAAAAAAAAAGGTTAGTTTCAGTATGTTTTAATGAATGGTAGTATCAGTATTTTTTAAAGGTAGCCGGTAGCATTACATTACATAATTTGTGGCAATAAATAGAAAATGTTATATTCTATTATATAATATAGAAAAACTCTATAAAAACTCAAATATGACGTGAAGTATGCAAAAGTGGCAACACAAATTTGTCAAAAAAAAAAAAAAATCGGTTGATTTTGGTATAACGAAAATTCTGTTTCGTACTTTGTGCTTACAGATGGACAGTGCGAGGACGCACTTATCACAGGATGGCCGTGTTAACGATATCCCTATACACCCCCTTTACGCTCCCCATCATTGGTTACGTCAGGACGGACGAGTGGTACAAGCAGTCATGCGCCTTACCAATGCAGCAGTAGGACACTACTGCGCAGGAGAGAACAGTCAAGAAGAGAAGATCATCGTGTATGCTTGAATGTATGAACAAGTTGTTAACGTATGGAGCAATAAACGGAATTGGTCTAAATAGTTATTGTTATTTGTGTATCAACCCCAGTATTTACCATTTAACCCTGTATTTAACATATATATATATATATATATATATATATATATATATATATATATATACATATATATATATATATATATATATATATATATATATATATATTATATATATATATATATATATATATATATATTATATTTATATATATATATATATACATATATATATATATATATATATATATATAAATATATATATATATATACATATATATATATATATTCACAGATTGTTATAGTACTGATAATGTTCTAAACACTATTGAATGTTTCTCAATCATTTCGATGCAAATTAAAATAATGAATATTTAGTCCGATTATCATTGATGATATTTCATTGATTGTTCTTATTGATATCTTTATCGTTAGATTAAAAATCCGCTTTTTCATGATTTCTCGAAGAACTCAATTATCTGATTGGAAATAGGTACCTTATTTTATCTTTGTATCGAAACAATCAATCCATTCATAATCGTTCGAAAACGTTCACTTATATTCAAAAATACCATATAAAATTCGGGGCCGTATAACATTTTATGGCTGTGTTCAAGTATCATTCGGTAGGAGTGTTTGTTCATTCATTTTGAAAATTCTTTATTATTACATTTTGACTCTAACGTAGAGTGGCATGCTTTGGCATTATGATACAACAACATTTTGAGTTTTACCCACAAATATACCAATTTTCATTGCCTTAATTGCCAACATTCATTTCCAGAAACTGAAGATCGAATTCTGTCTACATCAATTGAGTCGGACTCTACTCCTGATACTTCCTAAAGTTTTGATAGTAATCAATAAAATAATTTTTTTGTCATTGAATTGATTAAATTGATATTTATTTCCAGAAACTGAATATCCAAATCCATCTGATTCTTTTGAGTCAATATCTACTTCTGGTACCCCCCCACTGAACAAGAAACATCATAAGGCTATTTTGTGATGTTCTTTTTAGAGACTTTTCGTGATGTTTATTTGAAACGTTGAAAAGATATCTCCTAAATGTTTAAATTTTATAACCAAGTTCATTAACATCCATGTTATGTAATTAAAACATATTTTAGATGTACACAATACTACTTGAATTCGCAGTGATATACACATCCTATGAACTTCTTTTCAGCAACTTCTTTGAGGAAACATCCATACGATGTTAATTTGTATAGGTCTCACTAATGTTACATACAGAACATTACTGCAATATTACAAATTAACATGTTTCTGAGATGATCACATTTTGTAGTTACTTTTACAACTTTCGAACTACTATTTAGTAACTTTCTGCGACTGGGTGAGCTGTTTGAATGATGTATTCATAAAATTATAAAAAAGAAGAAAACAGAAGACGAAAAAACAATGACAAGCATGATATATGCGTGGATACGTGGCGTGCAAGTAGGGTTATAATATAAGTGGTGGCAGCGTCGTTTTCAGTTTCGTGGTTTTATTTCAGTAGAAGCATTTTCTTGTTATAATGGACGAACAACAGTTATCAGGTAAGTACTTATCTCCAAAATCATAATTATTAAAACTTAAATATACTCATTTTAATACTTTAATCGGCTATTTCAACATTGAAATTCTGGGTGGAGGGATATAACCGTTGATATACCGTAACGTTTCGTAAAGTTTGATAGTTTGAAATTTTTATAGTTTTTAATATAAAAAAATATTCTAATACAATATTTTGTAAACCAGCTATAAGGCATCCAGTAAATCTTTATAAATTCAGATTTAAATCGTGTTAGGTTTATAGCAACTACAGCTTGATATATACAGTTGCACACAAATTCAATTCTTGTTAAGATGTGTCATATATCACTTTCCACACTTGTTATGTAATATGCTTACACTATTATATTTTTTTAGGTTTGGATTCCCGGACAGGATATTGTTTTCAGGTTGGGATTTCTTTTTCTGGACAAAGATATTTATTTTTAAGGCTGGATTTGTTTTATTTTTATTTTCAGTGTTCTATTTATTAATAGTTAATATACTATTTAAATCTTTTATTGCTTTTTTATTTTAAATGTACAGGGTGAACAACTAAGAACATGTACTGGATGTTAAAAGGCATTTCTGAATGTAACAGAAATGTTGCTTTTAGTTCATTATAAAGACTTCCTTTTGAGGAAGTTCTAGTAACATCACAGTAATGTAAAAAGGCAGCGCTTTAACATCGCTGAGAAGTTCAGTTGTAACATCACAAAAGTTAACAGCCCTAAGCTGGGCATAAGCGGTTGTGAAGATGTGCATGTGATGAAAATAAGAGGAAAAAAGGGAAGAACATTAGCACAATGTGATGTTAAATTAACGTGACTGTAACAATTATTTGCATAGTGGGCCGTGTTGTAGATATGGGAAGGATGAAACTATGCTTGCTTGCAATCAGTATGATTAGAAACTTTGTCCTCTCGGCAGTGTTTCTCCAGCGGGTAAAACGAGATTTGACTGATGCGGTTACACTACAGCATGGGTGTTTCATCTGTCCAACGATAATTACTCAATCTGTATATATCGAAAAAACTTCTATGGAGAAGCACCCAATTCAACTCATTGCAGGAAATGAAACTAAACTGCCATTTGACTCTTACTTTCACATAATAAGGGAAAAAATTCACAGAAAATGGTTGTCATATTCGATTAAGATAACAAAGTCTACTCATTTTGCTATGTAGCTTTTGGAGGTAAATAATGACAATCTTCATTTATTACTGTACAAGACGTTTCTCCAATGCATAACTACAAATCCGTTAAGATTCATGGAGATTCATGTTATCATTGTCTGGGGGCTGAGTCCCCTCTGGAATTATTTGAGCCCCCTCTAGAAAAGATAACAGAATTATTACAAACCAAAATGTTCATATCTCCGTTGAAACATAAAACTACCCTAGTTACAAACAAATCTACCTAATTGTAAAACTGACTTAAAATTATTTATTTGCGGCATCTTTTAACCCGCAAAACATGTTGAAGGTTTTTATCCTAAAATGAAATAGCGACAAACGAGCGGCTACCATCAGGTTTGCCAGATTTTTCGGAGCCGTGTTGCACTTTAGACGCTGATTTGTCGCCCAAAAGCGCAACCGCGGTTGCGACATGTTAACGGGAAAATATTGGTAACAAGTATTTTTCACATAAAATTCATTTATCCTAGCAGTTATTTCATACCTACGTGTTCTGCTGCTAATTTGTCGCCCAAAATCGCAATCATGATGATATTTTCAACAATAATAGATATTTTCGGGACTTTTTACTTAAATTACTGTTACATTCAAAACCGCGATTCTGTTACAAATATCTTTATTTTTTTATAAACTGTTCACAAGACATCATTACATCATCATCATTTTTGTATGTGCTTGAAGTTGTGGATTGGTTCTGCTACTGATACATATTAGAATTAAATTTTGCATACATAGCTTTGCTAGGCTCGAATTATTTACAGCAAATCTCATTTATTTCCAAGTGAGGTCTAATAGACACAACTGAATTTAACATTTTTATTATAATTTTGTTTCGAATTTTACATTTAGCAATATTAATCAATGAAAATATCGTCTCCACGAATGAATTGGATGACGGAAACCTTAGAAGAGTAAATGCAAATAGAGCTAAATCTTCGAACATGAATTTGTAGGCTGCATTTTTTTAAATCTATAAGCTTCCACCAAAAAGTGACTCTATGATGTAAACGTCTATAGATATATTTATTTGTTTATATTTAATGATGAAAGTACATTTTAATTTTTTTTTTATTTCTATTTGTTTTATTTATTTAGAGTTTTCTATGAGAGATTTTTTATTTATCATTTTTATTAGAATGAATTTTTTTATTTTTCCAAAATTTTTTTCAATTAATATTAGTTTTCCAGTATACACTTTAAGGTCAAAAGACAGAAAAATCTGTATATTCCTATCTTTTTTTCACGTATATTTATTTTACTACTATGTAAAAAACAAGCCCCCTCAAGAATTTGTTCAGCCCCCTCTAGAAAGCAGTGCGTATTACGGCCCTGCATTGACTTGTGATTAAGGTAGATATTTAAATCCAAACAGGTTATTACTTAAAAAATAAATGTTCTTTAGATATAGTGAGGCCTATATAGATTTATTATATTATTTTTTTCTACTTCAGTAGTGAACTAAATAAAGAAATTATTCAAAAAGAACTTGCTGCCTATTTGTATCTGAGAAAAACGCAATCATGTAGTCGACATACCTGTAGCTATAATCTAGGTTCATACTAATGAGATGACTATGAAATATTTTTTCAAATCATCCATGAGAATTTCAGCCAGCAGAGAACACGATTAATTGCCTAATAATTCTAGTGCAATCATGTTTGTTCCCTTTTTACATCGGCGTTCCCCCTATTAGAATCTAACCATAGTGTTAAGCATATATTTGGAGATAATACACTTCCAAGCCTGCTTTAATCGATTTCATGATGAAAAAAATGACATGCAGTAAATCAGGTGTATCCACTCTTCAAAGAAACACATATCAAAGTTAATAACCTAAATTGTGTTGTCACGCAGAGCCAAAAACTCAATAATGTCATAAATTCCATTCCAAATATAAATAAAATGAAATATTTTAGTGAAATTTATAACAAATAATAACTCTAGGTTCAAATCAGATGAAGGGATCGGTCAAACATTTCGAAATTTCAAAATCAGAATATTTAAACATAATTCTGGTGCTCATTTTATAAAGAAAAGCATTCATTTGATTTTTGTTCTAATATTTAATATTTGAAAAATATTAAAAAGTTATAGAATTAAATTCCTCAAATGAATCATTCTCCTTTCTTGTTAACTACTGTTTTACCTACAAAATACGTTCAGAATGAAATTCCGGATAATGTTTCAGCTTGATATTTGATATTTTTTTCATGTTTTCTATTTAATATTAAACTTTGTATATTTAGGTTGAATCATTAAACTATTAGCTTAAGCTTGTCCACGAAAACCCCCAAAAAATACTTATATGCCTAGGAACTGCCAATCCCAATGGATTTCACAAGTTAGACCTTTCTAATAATGCACCTTACTTGGTAATCCAGCCCTTTCCTGAAGCAGGAAAACACTGTTAGTTCAGGCATGGCATATAGGTAGGGTGACCATATGTACTCATTTTAATAGGACAGTACTTACTTTTTGCACGCTGTCCTATTGTACTTAAAAGGTTCATCAAGTACACCTAAATGTACTACTTTTTAGGACAGTAATTTAAAATCGACTCGAGTGGAACGTAACGTAGTTCTTAGCTATTTGTAAATTCGTCGCGTCGGTCATGATGCGAGGCGTGATGATGCAGTTGCAGGCCCATCCAGGGAAAATTAACTACATACACATACTATGTACATAATCATTTTTTTCATTAGAAGAAATTATATGTTAATTTATTTTCTTATATTTTATAATAATTAATTTTTGTATTTTGTTCTTTTATTAAAATGTAATAAAATGATTACGTTTATTTCATTCATATTTCTTTTTACCCTTTATTTGAGCTTAAACGACATGAATTTCGCACCTTTTTTATCAATTACAATTTTTGTGCTTTCTTTGTGTACCTAAGGTCCAAATCCACAATCTTCAGATATATGTGTGCATTTTTTCAGGAAACAGCCCAGATACTCATATTTTGCTTCACAATCCTGCTGTAAGTTATGCCCACATGGTCGAACGGGCCGTCGAATTTCGTAAATGTGGACTAATTTCTTCCATATATAAATCGATTTTGAGAAAAAAAAAGAGAGTGTGGTTAACAGAAATGGAACGAGGAGTGAGGCACTTCGCGAAAAATGTTAAGAAGCATGCAAAGGTTCCTTCTGTTTTCGTTTCTTACAAGTTAAATAAACTGAGAATATTTTCAATCCGAAATGCATTACTGAAAATTAGTTTCTCTTTCAATGATATTTTTATCTATTGTGAGGGGCATAAATGACAAATGATAAAATATTGAAGAAATTATTTATTTTATTCAAACCATATTTAACCTTATTTTGACGAGTACAAAAAAGAAATGACCTGCTATATATATATATATATATATATATATATATATATATATATATATATATATATATAATTAAATTTCTGGATAATGAGCAACCGACGATACGCCACACATATTTCCTTGGTTTCTCGCCAATCTGAAATAACCAGATTCTCCATATGTTGGACCCCAAGAGTTTTTAACAATGTAATAATCAATTCCATTTTCACTTCCGTAGCCAACTGCTAGGACAGCGTGGTTCAAATAATGAACGTTGCATGTATCATCGGAAAAGATTCCACTTTCGTAAGATTGAAGGTTGTTGGTAGCATCAATAGCGATAGACACTGGTCCTCTGGCTATAGCTTTTTTAAGATCATCTTCGTTGCCTGGTAGAACTTGTACGTAGTCCTTAATTTTAGTTATAATTAAAGAGGAGTTGGCTCTGCACTTCTGGTAATCATCGTCTTCATACGGATAATCGTCTTCACTTTCGATTCCATCTTCTTTAACGTAATCAAAAGCTTGATTCATCCAACCGCCACCACATCCATCGTTTCCTTGATCCCAGCTACAATCGATCAAGTTTTGTTCACTGAGTGATTGTAATTTGCCAGATGATATAGCCAAAGCTCCTTCGATAGCAGCAGCCTAGGAAAAATTAATGAGTTCGTTATTTCTTTGCTTTACTTGGAATAAATTCGAAAATATTGAGACACAAATTTAGAAGGATTTTAAAGGTTTTGTTGAATATGATCAAGTCAAGTAGAATCTTGGAGAAAATCTAAACTTACTGCACTGAAAGCCCAGCAACTTCCACAGCTACCCTGGTCTTTGACAGGAGTTACTGCACCTTCGTCTCTCCAATCAATTGATTCAGGAACTTCTCCACCTTCAATAGCCTTGAAAGATTTGCCTGTTATTTTCGGTTTGCCATTCAAACCCCTGTTTACGTACTGGATGAATTCTTCATTGGTCCAATCAGCAAATTGATTGATTCCTTTTTTGTAAGTAGCTAATCCCTTTTCGTAAATTGCATTGTGTGAGTCAATTTCGTTCAAATGTTCATTAAAGATATTCAATCGTAATCGAGCTTCAACAGGAGATCTATAAGATTTTCCAAAATCAACCTGAAAAATAATTTCATGTGAAATATTTCGAAAATAATGAAAAAATTTTTCAAATTTCCGGTATGTAAATAATTTGTTCAACAAGATATTTTGATTAGGTAGACTACTATGATATATATATATATATATATATATATATATATATATATATATATATATATATATATATATATATATATATATATATATATATATATATATATATATATATATATATAATATATATATATATATATATATATATATATTTATATATATATATATATATATATATATATATATAGATAATTGAGAAGATATTTAGTATTAGTAATATCGAAAAGCTTTTAAGACGTAAGATTAACCTCACTAGAGAAACCAAAAGTAAAGAACATCGTAAAAAACATCATAAAGATCATAATTATATTATGTGACCTATTATGAAAATGGATTTAAAAAATCAAATTATAATATATTCTATAAAAAAAATTCTTATAAAAACTAACCTGAACCAATTTTTAAAATGAATTTTCTTAACTTTTTCCGGCTTCTAAATTATGGCACTTCAAATATTTTGCCACCCCTCAAATTATGCAGCCCTAGGCTCGGGCCTCATGAGCCTAGGAGTAAATCTATCGCTGTATTTATATATATATATATATATATATAATATATATATATATATATATATATATATATATATATATATATATATATATATATATATATATATATATATATATATATATATATATATAATATATATATATATATATATATATATATATATATATATATATATATATATAATATATATATATATATATATATATATATATACTCATTAATCTTTTATTAGTACTAACTCATCAACAGGTTGACATTTCGACATTCAATTCATGACTTTCTCAAATCATTTGAGATGATCTACAATCAACACGAATAGTCAAAACCATAATATTTTCAAAAATATGAATCAAGAAGTAAAACCATAAAAACAAACCAGAATTAATTGAAAATACATGAGTGATTCATGTAATAGAATTGATACTTGGAATCTATGGGATAAAATAAAAGAAATCCGATAATACCGTATGTATAGTTTCATGAATGTCACATTTTTTCCTTGAGAATATTTTAAAAAATGTAACAAAACGAGTAAAATAACAGCATTGGTTTTACAGTTCACTATTATTCCTAGAAATTATTTAAAAATAAACAATGAATGGGTATTTTATAATCACCTGAAACTTATTCCATTTCTTAAGTAGCTCCTCGTCTCCTACGGCATGGGAATACACCACAAAAGCTACTAAGATGAACCCTATTATCTTCATTGTACCAAACGTGGAAAACTTGAGAAATTAGATTACCTGTCTGTATGTTGAACACGGATAGATGTCAGAGCTCTTTTATATATTTATTTGTTATCACTCAAATATACATACACTTATTATCTAAGATATTTGAGAATGTTCATCAATCCGTTTCACTTGAATCTTTTAATTATCTACTTGAAAAGTATTAGTAAAACAATGAAATTCAAATTTTATTTCATATACTTTCACCTTCGAAAATGTACCAATTCCTTTTTTGATGTATATATTATTGTTGTAAAAATCTTTGCACAAATTGCACAAGTGTATATTTCTAGAGTTCTGAGAACAAGTTCATAAATAATTTCATGAAATATCCCAGAAAAAAACTCTGAGTTTATTGAATTGTGATAATTCAATAGTACCTTATTTATTTTATATGTTTGGTTGGTTATATTTGTATTTTGTTCCATGGCTACTCACCCATACTGGAATATTGCACCATATTCCCATTCGTATTTATATAATAATCCAGATTCCTGTTCATTTTATTGGTTGAAAACCTCAATAAGCACTGATCTCGACATTTGGCTATATGTAAAGTATTTTATCCACTATTGATGGTGTGGTGCAGATCACATCCTTCTCGTGGTGATTCTGTTGAAACTCAACCCAGTTGATCGAGAACTAGATAACAATGAGCATCTCCCTAAAGCCAAGCGGTGGGAATCTATGACAAGGGCTAAAATGTAGCAGGGTAATCCCCCTATTGTATATAGACCGTAGTCCTACTAGCGGGCTTCACAGGGCTCGAAAGTCTATTCCTCCATGCTCGTGGGACAAATACCTTTCCTTACCATAACTCCAGGGGCTTGCGGAAAGTTATCAGGATCGAAGTACACACATAATTCCATATGATACAATCTTACCTTATAAAATACACGTTAGGGGTTGCAGCTAGAGGGGTAGTGATATCAAACTCATTTGAACACCCTTATTTGTCCCCCTTTCAACAAAATTTGACCCGTCCGAGCGTTTTTTCCATCTCAAAGATCCAAATTCGGCGTGCGACAGTTATTGAAGCAATACTGAGTCACTCTGTATAATAATTAATAAGCGATGAAAAAAAATACACTCATGCAGGATATTGAATTGCCTTTCCAACAAGGTGCTGCTCGACCCCTTTTCCCTATTCAAAAATGAGAGCTGTTAGGGGTTGCGGCTAGAGGGGTAGTGATATCAAACTCATTTGAACACCCTTATTTGTCCCCCTTTCAACAAAATTTGAC
Organism: Cynegetis impunctata; assembly: GCA_030704885.1. Lineage (NCBI taxonomy): Eukaryota > Metazoa > Arthropoda > Insecta > Coleoptera > Coccinellidae > Cynegetis > Cynegetis impunctata. The sequence continues at coordinate 760,043 of JARQZK010004345.1, forward strand.
CTGTCCAAGCATTTTTTCGTTATTCCATCCCAAAGCTCAAAATTCGGGGTGGAAAGTTATGGATGCAGTGGCGGGGCAAGGCCTTAATTTGATGTGGGCAAGGTACATTTCGCGAGGCCCTCTCCTTCTTACCCAACATGCATCGGCAAAATTTTGACAACTATATACTATTTTATTAATTGTTCGCAGTAAATTTCTTCTCTTGTCGCAATAATCTCAACAAGTGGTGGTCTATTTAATTAAAAGACAGTGAACAGTAAATTTTTATCACAATTTTTCATCATCACCACTTTTGTCAGCAATATTTGAAGTTCATTTTATTTGCTGGTATTAAAAAATCTGTTGTTACCGGCTTTTAGGAGACTGTATAGGTTGTTCGCTGTCTTCATAATCGAACATGCTCTTCTTTTTGGCTACCCTTTCATTTTTAAAGTCTGATTTTTCTGTTTCATTCTTTAAGCTTTCGATTCATTGAACAACTTCGAACTGCGGCAGTTCTGATTTCCCACCTGGTGTCTGATAATGGCTTCATAGTAAGCTTCAGTTTGCCTTTGATTAATTTCAGCGTTTACTGGAACTTTAAAACTGCAAATACATTTTATCAGAAAATGTTTTTGCTACCATAGAAGAATTTGCTACATCTACTAACAGCAGATTCCAGCTATGACAACCGCATGGTATGAAAAATGTTCTAGAATATATACTCAATATTCGAGTTTTAACTCAACTATTTACGATTACCATATTTGCACCATTGTCATATGTCATAGACCACGGCAGTTTTGAATATCTAAGCAATTTTTTTTCTAGCTCTCCCACTATTGTATTAGTTAAGTATTCTTCAGTCGTTTCAGTGACACCAAGAAATCCAATGAAATTTTCTTTTATTGTGTTGATTGATGTATTACAATATCTCAAGATAGCTGACATTTGTTCAATTCTGATACAGTATCTAGTATCTATCATGGAAACCACTTCTCAGTGGTCGCCATGTCACACCCAATCAGAGTTTATCCCGCACTGATGAGCGTGAGTACCCGCCCCCTCCCCTATAAATACGGCCACGCGACGATCGGCCCGTCAGTTGACTCTGAAGAGTAGGCAGGTTGAGACTTCAGAGTTGACAGGAAGCAGTACGGTTAGTGGAGTAGGCAAGTTGAGACCACGCAATCGTATTGTTTCCGATTCCTCCTAATTCGAATCGTGGAGTAGGCAGATTGAGGCCACGATTCTGAATTATTCCCCTTCTAATTCTCCTGAAGATGGCTTCGCAAAAGGAGCCGAAACGTCCAGATTTTTCAAATCTTTTACGCGGTTCATTCCGTGAACCAAGTTTTTCAAATACTTTCGACCGCGGAAATCCTTCTGAACAATATATATATATATATATATATATATATATATATATATATATATATATATATATATTTAAATATATATATATTAAATATATATATATATATATATATATATATATATATATATATATATATATATATATATATATATTAAAATAAAGGTTAATGACAATAGTTTACACGTTTATTAAATGAAATTCGCTAAATATGCTAAATGCATATTGAATATATTTCTCCATTATATCGAATACAACAAATGAATAAATGACAAATTGTGTAGAAAGAGTATATACAAGGAAGGTTAAAAATAATTAGTAAAAGAGGAAAACCCCATTCTAAACTGCTAGTTACGTAGTTCCGTAATTTTCAAAAGATTCAGAAGGTGGTTTGTTTATGATCAATTTGGCTATTCAATAGGAGACTTGAATGTTTGTATTTATTTACCTGTAATGATAAAGTCAAAACTGAATGTGTAATTTTCTTGGATTAAATGGTTTTCATGATGTGAATCCGACTTTTAATTAACAAAGCTGAAGTTTGTTTTCTGAAATTCTGGTCTGAAGACTTCTAAAAGTTGTACCGATGTAAAACTTATCAAATATCATCCCGTCAGTCGACAATTCATCTATTGGTTTAGATTATGTCTCTTCTTCTTCTTCTTCTTCAGCCCTCTTCCGTCCACTTCTGAACATAGGCCTCTCCAAGTGTCTTCCATCCATGTCGGTCATGAGCCAGTTGTATCCAGTTCTTACCGGCTACGGCCCTTATATCGTCCATCCACCGCTTTTGTGGCCTGCCTCTACTTCGTTTGGTCTCTCTGGGACGCCAGTTGGTCACTTTATTTGTCCACCTTGCATCGTCCTTTCTTGCCACATATCCTGCCCATCCCCATTTCAACTCAGCGACGCGCTGCACTATGTCGGTTACTCTTGTTCGCCTTCTTATTTCCTCGTTAGGAATCCTATCTCTTAATGAGACTCCAAGCATTGCCCGTTCCATTGCCCTCTGTGTTATTTTCAGGCGATTTGCACTGCGCATTGTAAGGGTCATTGTCTTTAGGCCGTATGTTGCCACTGGTAGAATACACGTATCATACACTTTACGTTCTAAATTTATTGGAAAATCTGGGTTTTTCAGAATGTTTTTCAATTTACCAAACGCCGCCCATGTTAGGCCTACTCGTCGAGTTACTTCCAATTTTTGATTGTCTTTCCCCAGTTTTATGACATGCCCAAGATATATATATATATATATATATATATATCTATATATATATATATATATATATATATATATATATATATATATATATATATATATATATATATTTATATATATTTATATATATATATATATATATATATATATATTCGTCAACGTTTTCTATAGTTGTGTTTGATAACGATAATTGTATGTTGGTTGGTGACATGATCTTGGTTTTACTTATGTTCATTCTCAACCCTATACTTTCTGAGGCCTCATTTAGTTGTTGCATCATATCCTTCAGTTCGTTTTGATGAGTAGAAATCATGCACTTGAAGCCATTAAAAATGATTGATGATGACAGCTCAAGGTCATAAATCATGGCCGGTCTATTGTTATACATGACAGGTGGGCGGCACCCAGAGCCATTAAAAATGATTGATGATGACAGTTCCAGGAATTCTATTGTTATGCGGTCTATTGTTATGCCAGATGTTCCTATTGTTCGGGCCGGTCTATTGTTCCTATTGTTTGGGGCAGGTGTGCAGTCTTTTGTTATATCGGATCTATTGTCAGACCAGGTGTTCGGGACAGGACCGTATTAACTAATGATTGATGGTCGTGAGAATTGAATTTTTTTACAAATTTAGACCAAAATTCGTAAGAAATCCAACCCTGACATTAGTTATTCGACGTGGATAATATTTCTAAGAAAACACACACAAAAGGTTGACGCGAATATCTCTCCACAAAAGCGGGTGGCAGTTCTTTTGTTCCTATTGTTAGACCATGTGTTCGGGACCGTATTAACTAATGATTGAGGATCGTGAGAATTGAATATTTTTTCAAATTTAGACCAAAATTCGTAAATCGTAAGAAACCCGGCCCTGACATTAGATAAGTTATTCAACGGGTGCAGGTATTTCTAAGAAAACACACACACAAACGGTTGACGCGAATATCTCTTTACACAATCGTGTGATTTCATAGAATTCAGGCGCGCCAGTGGTGGGGGGTAGTTTCTATATTAACCTTAACAAACTCAGAAGAGTTTTGTGATTTCATTCCTTATGATATTACTTACGAACATATAAGGATTGTCAAATATCGAACTGTTATTTATAATAATAAATTTCACACAGTTCTATGTTCAATCAAATCTTTTTAGATGTAATTACGAACAAAAATCTGAAATTTCATAAAACCTATTAGGTAATTATATGAATATAAATAATTAATTGAATTTATGATTCCTGGATACCTTTTACTAATGAGTTGTACGTATATTCAATTTGGTGAGATTGAATAATTTATTGAACTTTTTTTCATATAAGATTCACAAATTTTTTTATGGAAGAACAAAATAACTTAAGTAACTCTTTTCCTATAAAATGCATCAGATCAATCAGATTTTATTTCTTTGATTGGACAGAATGCGAAATTTTTTTATTATAGATCGCATATTTTCTTTTTTAGACAAAACCTCCTAGTGTTTAAAAATTATGATACTAATACAATCAACATTATATAAATAAATTGATAGGAAGTTAAGTAATATGTATTTAATTCAACTTAGATTATAAATTATAACCCATACTTTGTATGAAGTAGTAATAAAGTTAAATTATTAATTCATTTTATTATTCTACATTGAAATTTAATAATTTTATAATTGTATGCATACTTATAAACAATCACATACCTTGTCATGTCAAAAAAAATCCCACATACTAAACGGATAAAACTGTTATTGAATATATGAGTCCTGCATTCATCGTATAAATGATTTGTACATGCAAAAATCTGAAATTTCATAAAACCTATTAGGTAATTATATGAATATAAATAATTAATTGAATTTATGATTCCTGGATACCTTTTACTAATGAGTTGTACGTATATTCAATTTGGTGAGATTGAATAATTTGTTGAACTTTTGTCATATAAGATTCACAAATTTTTTTATAGAAGAACAAAATAACTTAAGTAACTCTTTTCCTATAAAATGCATCAGATCAATCAGATTTTATTTCTTTGATTGGGACAGAATGCGAAATTTTTTATTATAGATCTCATATTTTCTTTTTCCTGTTTAATTTTATGTATACCACAAGCTTCAATTTGAAGCGTAGATAAAAAAAATGTCATTTACCTGGAATGAAAAAATATTTTTCCTTTAAATAATCAAAAGAAAAGTTTAATTATTCTCTCTCTTAGTTGGAAATATCAAAATATTTCTAAAACTTCATCTATGTAAATGAAACCAAATTCACTTTCTCTTTGAACAACCGGGATTACACCAACGAAATTAATTTCTGGTCTCCCTAACTGAAATAAAGATATCCGATAATTATAAACATACAATAGTACCTAGTTATCCAAAATGAAATTGATGCATTACATATTGCTTTAATCATTTATATTGGCCAAACTGATAAACTTATCAATCAAAGCTGTTATTCAATCAAATCTTTACAGATGTAATTACGAACAAAGATCAGTAATTTCACAGAACTTATTAGGAATTATATGAATAAAAATAATATATATATATATATATATATATATATATATCCTAAATCACATGTGTGATGAAACAGTTGTAAATATCGTATATTATTACTATGAATGACGGACAGCTTTTTGAATAAGAAAAACTTTTCATATGAAATATAGACAAAACCTCCTAGTATTTGAAAATTATGATACTAATACGATCAACATTATATGAATAAATTGATAGGAAGTTAAGTATTATGTATTTAATTCAACTTAGATTATAAATTATAACCCATACTTTGTATGAAGTAGTAATAAAGTTAAATTATTAATTCATTCTATTATTCTACATTGAAAATTTAATAATTTTATAATTGTATGCATACTTATAAACAATCACATACCTTGTCATGGCAAAAAAAATCCCACACACATCTATACTAAACGGATAAAATTGTTATTGAATATATGAGTCCTGCATTCATCGTATAAATGATTTGTCCATGCATTCAATTTGGTGAACATCGAAATTAAATAACTTATGCAATTGCAAAGATTCATGAAATTTTTCATGAAGAACAAAATAACTTAGGGAACTTTATTACAGAAAATTCATTTATCTAATTGCAAACCTTTTTATTCGAAACACTAAATTATTAAAAAATGTCAAATATTAGGAGTAAATAAAACGTAGACGATAAATGTATACGATTGATGAATATCTTAAAATCATAACATTACTAGAAATACTGTTTCAGAAAATATAAACATGTATTCGATTAGGAAAGAATAAAATATAGAGGATAAACATATCCAACGATAAGTATATTTTTATGAAATAAAAGAATTCTTTTTGAATATAAATAATTTTATTTGAATTTAGAACTCTACATATGAAAAACGCTGTATAAAATGGTGCTCAATGTTTTTTCTGAGAAATTGTTCAATTACTTACGCAATTATTAAATCTGGTAGAACATATTTTAAGAATCCCTAAATTAATGATTAGGCAGAATGCAAAATTTTTTATTAAAGATCTCATATTTTCTTTCTCTGTTTAATTTTATGTATACCGCAAGCTTTAATTTGAATCGTAGATAAAAAAATGTCATTTACCTGGAATGAAAAAATATTTTTTCCTTTAAATAATCGAATCAAAAGTTTAATTATTCTTTCTCTTAGTTGGAAATAGCAAAACATTTCTAAAATCTCATCTATGTAAATGAAACTAAATTCACTTTCCGTTTTAACAACAGGGTTTACACTGTTATGTCCAACGAAATTAATTTCTGGTTCCCCTCTAACTGAAATAAAGATAACCGAAAATTATAAACATACAATAGTACATAGTCATCCAAAATGAAATTGAAGCATTTCATATTGCTTTAATCATTTATATTGGCCAAACCAATAAACTTATCAATCAAAACTGTTATTCAATCAAATCTTTACAGATGTAATTACGAACAAAGATCAGAAAATATTTATTAGGTATTATATGAATATAAATAATTAATTGAATTTATGATTCCTGGATACCTTTTACTAATGATTTGTACATATATTCAATCTGGTGAGATTGAATAATTTATTGAACTTTCGTCATATAAGATTCACAAATTTTTTATAGAAGAACAAAATAACTTATGGAACTTTATTACAGAAAATTTATTCATCTAATTACAAACCTTATTATTTGAAACACTAAATTATTTTTAAAAAATGTAATTTGAATATTCATTTACAGGCATCATAACAGGTCCCTCATACCAGGGGAAAAAAGGTACATGTATAAAATTTTAAAAATCCTAAATCACATGTGTGATGAAACAGTTGTAAATATCGTATATTATTACTATGAATGACTGACAGCTTTTTGAATAAGAAAAACTTTTCATATGAAATATAGACAAAACCTCCTAGTGTTTAAAATTATGATACTAATACGATCAATATTATATAAATAAATTGATAGGAAGTTAAGTATTATGTATTTAATTCAAGTTAGATTATAAATTATAACCCATACTTTGTATGAAGTAGTAATAAAGTTAAATTATTAATTCATTCTATTATTCTACATTGAAAGTTTAATAATTTTATAATTGTATGCATACTTATAAACAATCACATACCTTGCCATGTCAAAAAAAAGCCCACACACATCTATACTAAACGGAAAAAATTGTTATTGACTATATGATTCCTGCATTCATAGTATAAATGATTTGTCCATGCATTCAATTTGGTGAACATTGCATAAAATGTTTTCATAAAGTTTTTATTTCTTACGACTTAATTTAATTACTCAGAGAACGCACTCATAACTGAAAAAAATTTTGGATTTGTATTATTTTATCTCAATATTGAGAATATTGTGTTTTTTAGGAAACTTTGTGTGATTAGAGATAAATAAAACGTGCTTTCTTATTTTTTCATGAAATATCGAGCGAAATGTTAAACTTTTACACTGTACGCCACTGACAATTCGAATAAATTCATTAGTACACTCGATGAATTATTTTTGGGTTGAATTCCCTTGGGAGAGTTATTCGGGTCTTCTTTTTTAGAATTACATAACTTGCTTGTGAAACATAAAACTACTTTTTGAAAGATATGAAACTTTATTACCAAATTTGACAGAAAGTTCATAAAATATATTTCACAACTTGAAAAGTTGGGTAGGCTATCGAAATTTTCAGGAAGCAGACGTCTTTTATTAAATTGTACCGAATAAATTTTAGATTCTGGTTGCTACACTATATGATAATTTTGATAACGTGCTATTTTTTCTAGGGATCTGAATTTCGTTCGCAAAACTCTTGAATTTTTAGGAAGTTTTTCCTGTTGACCGCAAAAACTGTTGAAAAAGATTTTCTGAAATATCATTACATACCTTTGAAAGTACTATTCCATATATTTAGTTTTGATCATTACTACAATTAGATGACCATCTGCTATTTTCTAGTTTTAATTTCAAAAATTGAATTTACGTATTCTGCAAATAACCCCTCCTTTTGTTTCTTGAAAAATCAAAATTGATATGATTGAAACTTTTTTCGTATACATGAAACGGTTCGAATGCTTAAATAAACTTTTTTTCATATAAGATCCACAAAATTTTTTAGGGAAAAACAAAATAACTTTGCATGCAATAAGATGCCTGAAATTTTTTTCATCAGATTTTATTTCTTACGACTTGCTCAGGGAACGCATTCATAAGTGAAAAAATTCTGAATTTGTATAATTTTATCATTGACAGTTTACACGCGATCTAAGTTATATTCGATAAACTCACTAGAACGTATGCTAACCTGTGAAAAATGTTAGTATGTTTCTTTGCTCTTATTGGTGGTTTCTGATGATGCCGTCTTCATTGAATACGCTGATTGTTCACCTGCTTCCAAGTTGGTTGAAGTGAAGTGGAGGGAGTCTCTATGAACCAACCTTACCTCTTTCGATTAGCTATGAACGTTTCTGGTCGATCACAACAATAAAGCACTTGCACGTTATCGATTAATGTTCACTGGTCCGAATTTATTCGGATTTATTGATCAACATCCGTATTGATGGACCAAATGTTAAGCGTTATAGAGTTGTGGACTGTATATGTACGTTTTTTATAGATAAACAGCGTGGTGTATTTAGATATATATTTTACGTTAAAATTGAGAAGATATATACACAAGGGTGACTATTTGCAATAGAATGTTACTGTCTCTTAGCGTCTCTCGTTCGTATTTTAGCTACCTGCTCCGGCCATCGCACACCCTAAAAGCCAGAGCAAGGATAACAATTTTTCGGGTTCTAACTTATTCCTTCGTTCAAAAATATTTTTAATCATTGCAACAGTTAAACTATGCATATGTTAATTTTTTTTTTGCATCGCTCAGATATCTTTTGCAAAAAAGTGTCGCATATCAGGACAAAAACCTGTTGCAATTATTAAAAATATTTTTGAACGAAGGAATAAGTTAGAACACGAAAAATTGTTATCCCTGCTCTGGCTTTTAGGGTGTGCGATGGCCGGAGCAGTTAGCTAAAATACGAACGAGAGACGCTAAGAGACAGTAACATTCTATTGCAAATAGTCACCCTTGTGTATATATCTTCTCAATTTTAACGTAAAATATATATCTAAATACACCACGCTGTTTATCTATAAAAAACGTACATATACAGTCCACAACTCTATAACGCTTAACATTTGGTCCATCGATACGGATGTTGATCAATAAATCCGAATAAATTCGGACCAGTGAACATTAATCGATAACGTGCAAGTGCTTTATTGTTGTGATCGACCAGAAACGTTCATATCTAATCGAAAGAGGTAAGGTTGGTTCATAGAGACTCCCTCCACTTCACTTCAACCAACTTGGAAGCAGGTGAACAATCAGCGTATTCAATGAAGACGGCATCATCAGAAACCACCAATAAGAGCAAAGAAACATACTAACATTTTTCACAGGTTAGCATACGTTCTAGTGAGTTTATCGAATATAACTTAGATCGCGTGTAAACTGTCAATGATAAAATTATACAAATTCAGAATTTTTTCACTTATGAATGCGTTCCCTGAGCAAGTCGTAAGAAATAAAATCTGATGAAAAAAATTTCAGGCATCTTATTGCATGCAAAGTTATTTTGTTTTTCCCTAAAAAATTTTGTGGATCTTATATGAAAAAAAGTTTATTTAAGCATTCGAACCGTTTCATGTATACGAAAAAAGTTTCAATCATATCAATTTTGATTTTTCAAGAAACAAAAGGAGGGGTTATTTGCAGAATACGTAAATTCAATTTTTGAAATTAAAACTAGAAAATAGCAGATGGTCATCTAATTGTTGTAATGATCAAAACTAAATATATGGAATAGTACTTTCAAAGGTATGTAATGATATTTCAGAAAATCTTTTTCAACAGTTTTTGCGGTCAACAGGAAAAACTTCCTAAAAATTCAAGAGTTTTGCGAACGAAATTCAGATCCCTAGAAAAAATAGCACGTTATCAACATTATCATATAGTGTAGCAACCAGAATCTAAAATTTATTCGGTACAATTTAATAAAAGACGTCTGCTTCCTGAAAATTTCGATAGCCTACCCAACTTTTCAAGTTGTGAAATATATTTTATGAACTTTCTGTCAAATTTGGTAATAAAGTTTCATATCTTTCAAAAAGTAGTTTTATGTTTCACAAGCAAGTTATGTAATTCTAAAAAAGAAGACCCGAATAACTCGCCCAAGGGAATTCAACCCAAAAATAATTCATCGAGTGTACTAATGAATTTATTCGAATTGTCAGTGGCGTACAGTGTAAAAGTTTAACATTTCGCTCGATATTTCATGAAAAAATAAGAAAGCACGTTTTATTTATCTCTAATCACACAAAGTTTCCTAAAAAACACAATATTCTCAATATTGAGATAAAATAATACAAATCGAAAATTTTTTTCAGTTATGAGTGCGTTCTCTGAGTAATTAAATTAAGTCGTAAGAAATAAAAACTTTATGAAAACATTTTATGCAATGTTCACCAAATTAAATGCATGGACAAATCATTTATACTATGAATGCAGGAATCATATAGTCAATAACAATTTTATCCGTTTAGTATAGATGTGTGTGGGCTTTTTTTGACATGGCAAGGTATGTGATTGTTTATAAGTATGCATACAATTATAAAATTATTAAACTTTCAATGTAGAATAATAGAATGAATTAATAATTTAACTTTATTACTACTTCATACAAAGTATGGGTTATAATTTATAATCTAACTTGAATTAAATACATAATACTTAACTTCCTATCAATTTATTTATATAATATTGATCGTATTAGTATCATAATTTTAAACACTAGGAAGTTTTGTCTATATTTCATATGAAAAGTTTTTCTTATTCCAAAAGCTGTCAGTCATTCATAGTAATAATATACGATATTTACAACTGTTTCATCACAAATGTGATTTAGGATTTTTAAAATTTTATACATGTACCTTTTTTCCCCTGGTATGAGGGACCTGTTATGATGCCTGTAAATGAATATTCAAATTACACTTTTTAAAAATAATTTAGTGTTTCAAATAATAAGGTTTGTAATTAGATGAATAAATTTTCTGTAATAAAGTTCCATAAGTTATTTTGTCCTTCTATAAAAAATTTGTGAATCTTATATGACGAAAGTTCAATAAATTATTCAATCTCACCAGATTGAATATATGTACAAATCATTAGTAAAAGGTATCCAGGAATCATAAATTCAATTAATTATTTATATTCATATAATACCTAATAAATATTTTCTGATCTTTGTTCGTAATTACATCTTTAAAGATTTGATTGAATAACAGTTTTGATTGATAAGTTTATTGGTTTGGCCAATATAAATGATTAAAGCAATATGAAATGCTTCAATTTCATTTTGGATGACTATGTACTATTGTATGTTTATAATTTTCGGTTATCTTTATTTCAGTTAGGGGGGAACCAGAAATTAATTTCGTTGGATATAACAGTGTAAACCCTGTTGTTAAAACGGAAAGTGAATTTAGTTTCATTTACATAGATGAAATTTTAGAAATGTTTTGCTATTTCCAACTAAGAGAGGGAATAATTAAACTTTTGATTTGATTATTTAAAGGAAAAAATATTTTTTCATTCCAGGTAAATGACATTTTTTTATCTACGATTCAAATTAAAGCTTGCGGTATACATAAAATTAAACAGAGAAAGAAAATATGAGATCTTTAATAAAAAATTTTGCATTCTGCCTAATCATTAATTTAGGGATTCTTAAAATATGTTCTACCAGATTTAATAATTGCGTAAGTAATTGAACAATTTCTCAGAAAAAACATTGAGCACCATTTTATACAGCGTTTTTCATATGTAGAGTTCTAAATTCAAATAAAATTATTTATATTCAAAAAGAATTCTTTTATTTCATAAAAATATACTTATCGTTGGATATGTTTATCCTCTATATTTTATTCTTTCCTAATCGAATACATGTTTATATTTTCTGAAACAGTATTTCTAGTAATGTTATGATTTTAAGATATTCATCAATCGTATACATTTATCGTCTACGTTTTATTTACTCCTAATATTTGACATTTTTTAATAATTTAATGTTTCGAATAAAAAGGTTTGCAATTAGATAAATGAGTTTTCTGTAATAAAGTTCCCTAAGTTATTTTGTTCTTCATGAAAAATTTCATGAATCTTTGCAATTGCATAAGTTATTTAATTTCGATGTTCACCAAATTGAATGCATGGACAAATCATTTATACGATGAATGCAGGACTCATATATTCAATAACAATTTTATCCGTTTAGTATAGATGTGTGTGGGATTTTTTTTGCCATGACAAGGTATGTGATTGTTTATAAGTATGCATACAATTATAAAATTATTAAATTTTCAATGTAGAATAATAGAATGAATTAATAATTTAACTTTATTACTACTTCATACAAAGTATGGGTTATAATTTATAATCTAAGTTGAATTAAATACATAATACTTAACTTCCTATCAATTTATTCATATAATGTTGATCGTATTAGTATCATAATTTTCAAATACTAGGAGGTTTTGTCTATATTTCATATGAAAAGTTTTTCTTATTCAAAAAGCTGTCCGTCATTCATAGTAATAATATACGATATTTACAACTGTTTCATCACACATGTGATTTAGGATATATATATATATATATATATATTATTTTTATTCATATAATTCCTAATAAGTTCTGTGAAATTACTGATCTTTGTTCGTAATTACATCTGTAAAGATTTGATTGAATAACAGCTTTGATTGATAAGTTTATCAGTTTGGCCAATATAAATGATTAAAGCAATATGTAATGCATCAATTTCATTTTGGATAACTAGGTACTATTGTATGTTTATAATTATCGGATATCTTTATTTCAGTTAGGGAGACCAGAAATTAATTTCGTTGGTGTAATCCCGGTTGTTCAAAGAGAAAGTGAATTTGGTTTCATTTACATAGATGAAGTTTTAGAAATATTTTGATATTTCCAACTAAGAGAGAGAATAATTAAACTTTTCTTTTGATTATTTAAAGGAAAAATATTTTTTCATTCCAGGTAAATGACATTTTTTTTATCTACGCTTCAAATTGAAGCTTGTGGTATACATAAAATTAAACAGGAAAAAGAAAATATGAGATCTATAATAAAAAATTTCGCATTCTGTCCCAATCAAAGAAATAAAATCTGATTGATCTGATGCATTTTATAGGAAAAGAGTTACTTAAGTTATTTTGTTCTTCTATAAAAAAATTTGTGAATCTTATATGACAAAAGTTCAACAAATTATTCAATCTCACCAAATTGAATATACGTACAACTCATTAGTAAAAGGTATCCAGGAATCATAAATTCAATTAATTATTTATATTCATATAATTACCTAATAGGTTTTATGAAATTTCAGATTTTTGCATGTACAAATCATTTATACGATGAATGCAGGACTCATATATTCAATAACAGTTTTATCCGTTTAGTATGTGGGATTTTTTTTGACATGACAAGGTATGTGATTGTTTATAAGTATGCATACAATTATAAAATTATTAAATTTCAATGTAGAATAATAAAATGAATTAATAATTTAACTTTATTACTACTTCATACAAAGTATGGGTTATAATTTATAATCTAAGTTGAATTAAATACATATTACTTAACTTCCTATCAATTTATTTATATAATGTTGATTGTATTAGTATCATAATTTTTAAACACTAGGAGGTTTTGTCTAAAAAAGAAAATATGCGATCTATAATAAAAAAATTTCGCATTCTGTCCAATCAAAGAAATAAAATCTGATTGATCTGATGCATTTTATAGGAAAAGAGTTACTTAAGTTATTTTGTTCTTCCATAAAAAAATTTGTGAATCTTATATGAAAAAAAGTTCAATAAATTATTCAATCTCACCAAATTGAATATACGTACAACTCATTAGTAAAAGGTATCCAGGAATCATAAATTCAATTAATTATTTATATTCATATAATTACCTAATAGGTTTTATGAAATTTCAGATTTTTGTTCGTAATTACATCTAAAAAGATTTGATTGAACATAGAACTGTGTGAAATTTATTATTATAAATAACAGTTCGATATTTGACAATCCTTATATGTTCGTAAGTAATATCATAAGGAATGAAATCACAAAACTCTTCTGAGTTTGTTAAGGTTAATATAGAAACTACCCCCCACCACTGGCGCGCCTGAATTCTATGAAATCACACGATTGTGTAAAGAGATATTCGCGTCAACCGTTTGTGTGTGTTTTCTTAGAAATACCTGCACCCGTTGAATAACTTATCTAATGTCAGGGCCGGGTTTCTTACGATTTACGAATTTTGGTCTAAATTTGAAAAAATATTCAATTCTCACGATCCTCAATCATTAGTTAATACGGTCCCGAACACATGGTCTAACAATAGGAACAAAAGAACTGCCACCCGCTTTTGTGGAGAGATATTCGCGTCAACCTTTTGTGTGTGTTTTCTTAGAAATATTATCCACGTCGAATAACTAATGTCAGGGTTGGATTTCTTACGAATTTTGGTCTAAATTTGTAAAAAAATTCAATTCTCACGACCATCAATCATTAGTTAATACGGTCCTGTCCCGAACACCTGGTCTGACAATAGATCCGATATAACAAAAGACTGCACACCTGCCCCAAACAATAGGAACAATAGACCGGCCCGAACAATAGGAACATCTGGCATAACAATAGACCGCATAACAATAGAATTCCTGGAACTGTCATCATCAATCATTTTTAATGGCTCTGGGTGCCGCCCACCTGTCATGTATAACAATAGACCGGCCATGATTTATGACCTTGAGCTGTCATCATCAATCATTTTTAATGGCTTCAAGTGCATGATTTCTACTTTGATGTTCTGAGATTACTAACAGCAGATTCCAGCTATGACAACCGCATGGTATGAAAAATGTTCTAGAATATATACTCAATATTCGAGTTTTAACTCAACTATTTACGATTACCATATTTGCACCATTGTCATATGTCATAGACCACGGCAGTTTTGAATATCTAAGCAATTTTTTTTCTAGCTCTCCCACTATTGTATTAGTTAAGTATTCTTCAGTGACAGCAATAAATCCAATGAAGTTTTCTTCTATTGTGTTGATTGATGTATTACAATATCTTAAGATAGCTGACATTTATTCAATTCTGATACAGTATCTAGTGCAGTCCAGTAAATAAAAATAATATATTGTCAAATCACTTCATCGATAACTGTTATGCTAATACATACATACATATATATATATATATATATATATATATATATATATATATATATATATAGATCTCTTGATAATTATTAGCAATAACAGGCTTGTTGAATCTCAAAAAACTATTTTATTAAAAAAGTTGACGTTTCGCCACGACATTCGTTACTTTATCAAAACTTTTTAATACGCACCAGCATGTTTGTTTCATCTTCTACCTGCTAACTGAGCTGAAAACGTTCACCTCGAGACGGGGTTGCCGTTAATTTAACCATAAACCTGAGTGTCCCGACTCACCCCTTAGTCCCGAATCACCCCGTTTGACGGTAATGTGTTTTTTTTATTGATTCATGAGCTGCAGTTATGAAATAGGATAGAGGACTTTAACGCACATAATATTCATTCAAACAAATATTATTGACACAGTAAGTATTCAGAGTAAGGTACAAATATTATTATCTCATTAACTGCTATTACGAACAAAACAAACTTCTTTCGAATTTTTGGTATACATATAAATTCCAATTAACAGTCTTCAGTCCATGACACCCGAATCCATGATTCTAAATTTTCGATGACATTGGATGTTTGCCAACATCTTGGTTCTCTAAATTTTGAATAATGCACATCAGTTCATTAGCACGACGAGCAGCCAATCTTATAGGCCTAACTTTCATATCAGTGTGCGTGTTTTCTTTTTTGTGGATCTTATCGATGTGACTATTTAGTGACTTGATGGGGGCATGATAAAGATCACACGTTTTGCATGTTCGACTTGATAGCTTTAATTTTACCGTCAGACAAAAATAGACATTTGCAGGAAATCTTAAACAATCCAACTGTGGCGAAAGAGGATCAACGGAAACACAAATATTAACTTGCTTTGCCTTGCTTACAACACGTCCAATCGTACCGAAACGAAACAATAGATTGACGGAAGAAATTTTGACAAGTGAGTAGCGCGCTGTTATTCCCCCACTCGCTTCTAAGCCAGTACCTAAACGTATTCATTATTTATGGGAATCCCCGAATATGTGTTTGGTTTTCAAGCATAGACAATGTGTGGGTTGCCAATGTGTAAACAAAACTGCTGCTGACGTAATCACTATCTCGACCCCCCATCCGCCTTGTCATCAAAAATAAGCAAAGCAAAGGCCCCCCTGTCCTCCTTTAGTGCTTACATAATACTTGAATGGCCCCATATATGCCGTAGCCAGATCTTAGAATTGGTCACTTCATGACCACTTGGCCGACCATTTCATGAAATGGTTGTACATATTTCATGAAATTACCAGCTAAAATAGATCATATCGTTTAAACGTCAACGTTTGATTATATGTCGATCAACGTTTGGTCATATAATTAATGTAGGGTTTTTCACGATATGAAAGATTGATTAAAAATTCTAAATACAGAAGAAATTTATATATTTTTCTTGTAAGTACCTACAACAATTGCTCGTTGCAGTTGGTTTGCAGTTTTATAAGTTTATTCATAAATATTTTTAGCAAAATTTGAAAATTTTAAATTACCTTGATTTCAAAAGGTTACCACTAAAAAATACTTTTAGAGATCTATATCTCTCTTACATTTTCCGACATTTCACTTCACTTTTATCTTCAAGTGGCGCATTATTGTAAGCTTTTTTATCGGAATAATCATCTGTCACCATGATGCAGCACAAAATTAAAACCATTCCATCGCCTTTTTATCTATGAAAAAAAAATACCTTATATACGTAGGTACTCACCTATTAATTGGGTACAAAATTCGTATTCAGACTAGCAAGGCGAGAATAGAAAACACTACCGTTTCTACTAAACATACTCGAGTTTCAAAACACTTTGA
This sequence comes from Cynegetis impunctata, assembly GCA_030704885.1. Lineage (NCBI taxonomy): Eukaryota > Metazoa > Arthropoda > Insecta > Coleoptera > Coccinellidae > Cynegetis > Cynegetis impunctata. The sequence goes on from JARQZK010004345.1 coordinate 777,274, forward strand.
AACATTTTGATGAGTTCTCGTCCGAGCAGTACCTGAAAAACAAAACTCCAACTTACGCAAAACACTCCTCTCTTCAAAAAATTTTCGAAAATTAAAAGTTTTGTTTTATTCGATACTAGTCTGTGTTTTGTTTTGTCCGTTTAGTAGAAAACCGTAATTTTTTTGGATAATGTAACTATTCTACAATATAATCGAAAATGTTTGACCATATCGTGAAGTAGTCATGCGTTCAGCATATCGTTAAACACAGATTATTCATTAATCTGGCCAGACCGTATCATGATGCAGACAGAATATATTTTTCATTTCATGAAATAAAACCATTTTATCAAATCGTCGGCGACATCGTGCAGTGATCAATCATAAGATCTAACCACGACATATATATATATATATATATATATATATATATATATATATATATATATATATATATATATATATATATATATATGAAAAACTTGGTTCACGGAATGAACCGCGTAAAAGATTTGCAAAATCCCGACGTTTCCTCGATGTCGTGGTCAAAAAACTTCCAGCCCAAGGCTTCTCCTATTCAGTTTATCGTAAACCCACCCATACAAACCGTTATCTGAACGCCCAGTTTCACCACCATCCTTCTCAACTTAACTCTGTAGTTAATACCCTAATCTACCGCTCCATTCGACTATCTGACGACGAACACGGTGAATCAGAACTCAATACTCTAAAACATATATTATTACAGAACGGTTACAACACATATCAAATCAACAAGAACATACGCAAACACACAAACATCACCCCACCTTTACCTCCAATCCCACTGAACAAGAATCTACACCTAAATTATTTCTTCCTTACATCAAAGGAGTAACAGATAAGATCGTAAGAATATTCACCACTCAACAAAAACTCTCCCATCTGGTCAGATCCGTCAAGGATAAAATTCCTAACGAAAATCACGGTGTTTATGAGATTCCCTGTTCCAATTATCCTCGTTCTTATATAGGACAAACGAACCGACGAATTCAGGTCCGTGCCAAAAAAAATTCACTTTCAGTAAGACACTCAGATATCACCAACGCCCTTTCCCAACATCACACCCAAACATGCGACATTATTGATTTCCCCAATACAAGAACTATTGCTCCCGTCCGATCTTTCAAATCCCGAATTTTCCGTGAAGCTGTAGAAATAGAAAAACGTCCAAATTGTTTTAACACCAGAGATAACAGTCACAGACGCCCATCAGCATGGAAACCACTTCTCAGTGGTCGCCATGTCACACCCAATCAGAGTTTATCCCGCACTGATGAGCGTGAGTACCCGCCCCCTCCCCTATAAATACGGCCACGCGACGATCGGCCCGTCAGTTGACTCTGAAGAGTAGGCAGGTTGAGACTTCAGAGTTGACAGGAAGCAGTACGGTTAGTGGAGTAGGCAGGTTGAGACCACGCAATCGTATCGTTTCCGATTCCTCCTAATTCGAATCGTGGAGTAGGCAGATTGAGGCCACGATTCTGAATTATTCCCCTTCTAATTCTCCTGAAGATGGCTTCACAAAAGGAGCCGAAACGTCCAGATTCTTCAAATCTTTTACGCGGTTCATTCCGTGAACCAAGTTTTTCAAATACTTCCGACCGCGGAAATCTTTCTGAACATTATATATATATATATATATATATATATATATATATATATATATATATATATATATATATATATATATATATATATATATATATATATATATATATATATTAAAATAAAGGTTAATGAAAATAGTTTACACGTTTATTAAATGAAATTCGCTAAATATGCTAAATGCATATTGAATATATTTCTCCATTATATCGAATACAACAAATGAATAAATGACAAATTGTGTAGAAAGAGTATATACAAGGAAGGTTAAAAATAATTAGTAAAAGAGGAAAACCCCATTCTAAACTGCTAGTTACGTAGTTCCGTAATTTTCAAAAGATTCAGAAGGTGGTTTGTTTATGATCAATTTGGCTATTCAATAGGAGACTTGAATGTTTGTATTTATTTACCTGTAATGATAAAGTCAAAACTGAATGTGTAATTTTCTTGGATTAAATGGTTTTCATGATGTGAATCCGACTTTTAATTAACAAAGCTAAAGTTTGTTTTCTGAAATTCTGGTCTGAAGACTTCTAAAAGTTGTACCAATGTAAAACTTATCAAATATCATCCCGTCAGTCGACAATTCATCTATTGGTTTAGATTATGTCTCTTCTTCTTCTTCTTCAGCCCTCTTCCGTCCACTTCTGAACATAGGCCTCTCCAAGTGTCTTCCATCCATGTCGGTCATGAGCCAGTTGTATCCAGTTCTTACCGGCTACTGCCCTTATATCGTCCATCCACCGCTTTTGTGGCCTGCCTCTACTTCGTTTGGTCTCTCTGGGACGCCAGTTGGTCACATTATTTGTCCACCTTGCATCGTCCTTTCTTGCCACATATCCTGCCCATCCCCATTTCAACTCAGCGACGCGCTGCACTATGTCGGTTACTCTTGTTCGCCTTCTTATTTCCTCGTTAGGAATCCTATCTCTTAATGAGATTCCAAGCATTGCCCGTTCCATTGCCCTCTGTGTTATTTTCAGGCGATTTGCACTGCGCATTGTAAGGGTCATTGTCTTTAGGCCGTATGTTGCCACTGGTAGAATACACGTATTATACACTTTACGTTCTAAATTTATTGGAAAATCTGGGTTTTTCAGAATGTTTTTCAATTTACCAAACGCCGCCCATGTTAGGCCTACTCGTCGAGTTACTTCCAATTTTTGGTTGTCTTTCCCCAGTTTTATGACATGCCCAAGATATATATATATATATATATATATATATATATATATATATATATATATATATATATATATATATATATATATATATATATATATATTCGTCAACGTTCTCTATATTTGTGTTTGATAAAGATAATTGTATGTTGGTTATTGACATGATCTTGGTTTTACTTATGTTCATTCTCAACCCTATACTTTCTGAGGCTTCATTTAGTTGTTGCATCATATCCTTCAGTTCGTTTTGATGTTCTGAGATTAGGACAATGTCGTCTGCCTGGCGCAGGTAGTTGAGAAATGATCCATCGAATTTAAAACCTTTTTGTTCCCAGTTCAGCTTTTTGAAGACCTCTTCGAGAGCCAGGGTGAAGAGTTTCGGTGATATTGTGTCTCCCTGTCGTACTCCTCTGTTTAGGTTTATTTCAGGAGTTTTTAAGGTTTCATCGATTTTGACGTGTATTGTAGCATTTTTGTATATATCTTGTACTACGGCATTATATCTTGAGTCAATTCTAGTATTGTTCATGGCATCTAAAAAGGACCATGTTTCAATTGAATCGAATGCCTTATGGAAATCTATAAATGCTAGGTGTAGAGGGATGTTATATTCAATTGTCTTTTCTATAAGTGCGCGTAGTGTTTGTAGGTGGTCTGTGGTACTAAACCTAGTTCTAAACCCAGCTTGTTCCACATTTACCGTATTTCATTTTTTTTAAGGGCATATTTAATTTCCCTAGTTGTTATTTCAGGCAGTTCTTCTGATCCTACGTTTTTCACTTTATTGGAGGCCTCTTGATCGTTTTTAACTGGTGACTTTTTAGATTATGTGGATGATATTATTTATTGTTTCCCTGGTACCTACTTTTAGGCAACTCGATTGCTTTCAAACATTTATTCACACTTTACACCCAGTGGCGGATTATCCTTAAGGCAAAGTAGGCATGTGCCTAAATGCGCGAGGGTACAAAGGGGCGCGCGGGCGGAATTGTAAAATAAAGAAAAAATATACTATAAAACAAAAAATTTCTTGCGCTAGTAAGTAAGCCACCTACTTAGACAATAAAAACTATTATTTTTGCTTAAAACCTCAATTTGCTTCAATTTATAACTAAAAATAAATTCAACGGATGGGACTGACTAAAACTTACGCCTACAAACAACCTTGTTCTAATTCACATAATTTCTGCAGAAAGGGAAAATTTTAATAACTATAAGAAGCATGCTTTGGAACTCTCACTAGCCAAAGAATATGGAAAGGGTAAAAAGAGGATTCGAAATAAAAAGCTCACAACAGATGAATCTGCTGAAGATATTACTTCTTCACTATCTGCTTGGGACACATTCAGAGAGAGTATTTTTAGTAATTATAGACAGATTTGTGGTTGAACTTCAAAAGAGACGAGAATCATGCAGTAATTTTTACAGTAAATTCTTATTTTCAAATAACTTGACCAATTTGAGCATTGAAGAAGTTCGAAATAGAGCAAGTACGTTAGTAACAATGTATTCCGTTGATTTAGAAAAGTATTTTGTGGATGATTTTATCCACCTGCGTTCTCATTTAACAACGGAAGCTCGAGATGGAAAACTGCCCCGAACAACCAACGCAATTTTAAAGGTTCTAAGAAATGAAGAACTTGAGAAAATTTATATAAACGTTAACTCGTTAACATAGCTTTAAGATATGTGTATCGACGGCAGTCAGCAAATGTAGTGGCGAGCTGAGCTTTTCCTGTATAAAGAACGTGAAAATTTATCTCCGCTCAACTATGATAGATATAAGATTAAATTCGTTAGCGTTACTTAACAAAGAATCAAACTTATTGCAATCTTTAAACTATGACGATGTTATTGATAATTTCGAAAGACAAAAATGTAGGCGCCGAAATTTTTAATTTTTTTTTTATTTTGTCATTCAAGCTGTAACAACAAGTACCTACCTAAATGAAAATTAGCAACTTTAAAGGCGAGCGAAAAAGCTGCTCAATTTTACATATATACCATTATAATTTCATTTTTTACTGTAAATAATTCAATTATTTCCAATTATATCTAACTTTAAGTTACCAGAGTGCCTTCAAGTTCACTTTAAGTTTACTTAAAAATTCAGATCGTATTAAAAATTTAACCTTGTATCCGTGTTTAACTAAATAATTCGTAACTTGATTTTTTTTTTATTTATCAAGTATTAATAAATTCTCAAAATTAATAAAAGCGCCAGACAATCGCGACGATGTTCGTTTCCCAAATTTGCCCGACCGAGAGAGAAATCCGGGACCTTTCGCGCTTACGGCAGACACCTAGGCCACTATCTATACTATCGAGTTCGAATTAAGTATATTAAAGTTAGTTAAGTATATAAATGAAATATTTGAAACACGAGTCAAATACACTGGCGTGTAAAGCCAGATAATAATAATAATAATAATAGCACTTCATTTCAAGAATTATCGGTAAAAATTTACACAATAAAGTTGAAAGATGTCAACAGAATACTTACAGATAAATTCGCGAATATTAATTTTAAATTTCAACAAGTCTTTCTTATCACTTCCTCTGATCCTTAACTTTTTCGGTAAACTATTATAGATCTTGATAGCCATGTATTTTGTTCCTCTCTCGGTTATGGTAAATCGATGGACTGGATAAAAGTATGGTACAGTTCGACGTGTAAACGCACTGCGGTTCTCACAGTCTTCAAAGTGGTACTTATGTCCCACAAAAAAGCACAGCAAACGATAGATATACAGCCCAAAGACTGTCAAGATACCCATCCTTCTAAAGTGGGTTCTACATGATTGTCCATACCTAAGTGAACATAGGACTCTCAGTGCGAACTTCTGACTGATAAACACCCGATAAGCAGAAGAAGAAGCACCCCAAAAGATCAGACCATATGACATAATAGACCCAAAGTTGGCCGTGTATACAATCTTGAGGACATTCGCGTCAACATGATTTTTTAAAACCATTAACGAGTACACCACAGAGTTCAGCTTCTTCCGGAGATGGTCCACGTGAGAGCTCCACCTGAGGAATCCATCTACAAACACACCCAAAAATTTTACCTGTGTACTAGGTACAATTGACGCGGAATCATGCTGTATCGATTCAGGTAACCTAGCACCCAACAGGTTTGTCGCAAATCGCACCATTTCCGTTTTTTCAATATTTATGAGAAGGCGGTTCTCAATGCACCAGCTCTCAATCTTTGTGAGAAGCCTTTTTGATATGTCAAGTGCTGATGTTATGCTGCTTTACGTTACCAATACACTTGAGTCATCCGCATACTGTACCGGCTCAGCTGGTTCACCCAAAAATAACTCATGGAAGTCATTTATATATATATATATATATATATATATATATATATATATATATATATATATATATATATATATATATATATATATCACAAACAGGAGTGGCCCCAGAATACTGCCCTGGGGTACACCCCACGAGATATTCGTCTCTTTAGAAGTGTATTTTGTTCCATCCACTGTCATTTCTTCCCTCTGCGATCTACCACTGAGATAGCTGCGCAATAATCGGAGCTGATTATCTCTAAAACCAATTGCGTCCAACTTCGTCAGCAGCAATTCATGTTCCACACAGTCGAACGCTTTGGAGAGGTCCAGAAAAAGATTGGAGCGGCGATTAAATGTATATATTTTTTTAGTAGACTCATTGGGACTCCATCAAATCCACATGAGTGTTTGGTCTTGAGCGATCCAGTTATAGTTATAATTTCAGCCTCCATTATTTCAAATACGAAGAAGCTGTTCCTTATTCTCGTATAGCACCTTGAGTTTGCTCCTTGAGGTATATTTTTAGTCAGAGAGTGAGCAATATTGGTGAAAAAAGTGTTGAAATAATTTGCTGTAAGTTCAATATCATCACAATCTGGTCGAGCTTGAGATGTCTGCTTTTTGTTCGTAAGTTTCTTTACAATGTCCCAAACTGTTTGAGATTTGTTGTGTGACTCACATATGGTGTTCTTATAGAATGACTTTCTGGCTGAAATTATTTCAAAGTCATACTGTTTCTTCACAACTTTATACTGGTCGTTATATTCATGTCTAAACTTTGACATGATGTATAACTTGTCCAGCTTTTCCTTCAGTAGACTAATCTGCGGTGACCTAGCGACAGTTGGCTTAGAAGTTCTGATCTTAGATGCTACTAGTGGAAAATGAAGATCAAAAGCTGACCTGAACATCCCCCAAAAGGTGTCCCATATTGTGTCAATATCCTGAACATAGGTATTTATCGAACCCCACTTCATCTTTGAGAGGGAAGTCATGAAGTGATTGATTGATGTATCACTAAAATAGCGTTTAAGGATTCCTTTACACTTTGTGTCTGGGGTACCATTAGTAAAGAATACAAGTTTTTGAGCCGTGTGGTCAGAGGTAACATGATTCACAACCACCTTTACTACATTGGTAATCAAGGTTCGTGAGTATGTTGTCGATGCATGTGTTTGACATGGGCCTGGTGGTTTCTCTAATTGTGGCCGTGATATATTAAACGATTCCAACAGAGAAAGGAATAGCACCGAGTTTTTGCTAGTATCCAGGATATTGATGTTGAAGTCTCCAGTTATAATTAGACCAGACTTTTCTCTCAGACATATATTCAATATAATAGAGAGTTTCTCAATGAACACATCTATATCAGATGTTGGAGCCCTATAAATGCACACAGTCACAATCCTAGAAGTCCCCATCGAGAATTGTATACTTGAACACTCAAAGTCCCTATCTAGGCCTAGTGACGTAATATCTCCTCTTTCACTGCTTATTATCTGGATTTTGCAATAAATTGCACTACCCCCATGATGACCCTTCGTTCTGCAATAACTTGAGGCTAAATTATAACCCTGAAGTTGATACGCTTTTAGTTCGGAGACATCCT
>JARQZK010004345.1:790000-860000 GCA_030704885.1 Cynegetis impunctata
TGGAGAGAATCTACTCGTGAAAGCATCTCAATATAAACATAGTATAATTTTGGGAGACTTCAGCATTAATACCCAAAGAAAGGCACAGATGAACAACTTTCTCAGAAATTCGGACTTCACCAAACTGGAAACTCCGCCGACATTTATAACGGAAAACAATCCAGATTCGACACCCGACATATTATGCACAAGAAATATAAAGCACTTCATCCAAAAGATTAACCTTATCCTGACTTAGGCTCTGACCATCTTGCGATATAATTCACGATAGATACCAATAAAAATCCTATAAAATACACTCAAGAAACAAAACATATATTCGAAGTATGCAACACTGAGCAAGTTAACAAACGACTTCTGGAAGAAATAAACCCAGAACCCGAAATGGCACCAGCATTTATAACATTATTTCATAACATCTTGTCAAGAGTAATAAAAATTCAAACCCCGAATTAAAAAAAAAGTATTATTGTCAAACACTTCCTCCATACATTATAAGACTAATAAGAGTCAAAAAACAACTATACCGTGAGTACCAAATCACTAAAGATACAAGCCTGAAAACAAGATTTGATAACTTTAATAAGGACATCCACAAGCTAATAATAAATTACATGTCTAATAAATACGTGAAAGCATGTAAGGAAAGCGAGGACCAGAAAGGACGAACATATTGGAGAACAATCAAGAAACTATCCAAAGACTCGACCCATAATCTCACAGATCCCGTAGAGGTTAATGGAAAAACTTTGATAAATGACAGAGAGATGGCAAAGTAATTTGCCAAACAATTCCAAAATATCTACAAGAAAGCTACCAACAGAGAATTGATGAAAATCACAAGAACAGAGTAGGGCAATGGTATCAATACAGCTTTCCTCATACTAAAATAGAAGCAAACATAGAACCTATAACAGAAGACAAGCACTACCAAGCAAGAACTCAACACCGGTTTTGACAACATACTCAGAAAAATATTGAGAAAACTAGACCCCTCAATCCACAAAGCCATAAAAATATACAACTTTTGTATTAAAAACTCTTCCCCACCGAATGGAAAAAGGGCATTCTAATTACGTTACCAAAGGCAAAAGCTGATCATACTAAATTGAATCGGTACTGGGAAAAACATTCTAAAAAATTGTGGCAGAGAGAATTCGATGATGTTTTTCCTAAAGGGCGAATGCGTCATTTTGATGTTTTGAGAAAACGAAGAAAAACTGTTTCGGTATGATTCTAAGAGCCAACTACTAAGTGATGAGTTTAGCAGTCCAAATGTTCATTACTAACCTTAAAATGACAAAAAAATACTAAATTTTTGAAGTGGCTAATTAAAAAAACGGTTTTTTGTGGATGTTCGCCCTTTTTCCAGATAAGCTTTGTAAAGAAATGACTATTCGCCCTACATTAGCCCTTTTGCTAAAACATAAACTTTATTCGCCCAAATAGTTTCACATGGTGGAATTAATAATAATGCTTGTAAAAATGTTAAAAAAATTGGATAAAATAAAAACTCAAAATATTTTAAAATGATATATTCCAAATAAACATAAAACATAAAAAACTGAGATTTTCTACTCGTCTATATCTTCATCCTCTTCGTTTGTTTCCATCAACCTATCCACTACGTTTGGTTTAAAACCATATATTTTTTTGCAGCTATTGGCAGTTTCATTTTGTAAGCTCTCTGGGGTGTATTATTACCATTTTTTTTATTTGCAGAGGAATTTCTTCTGGTTTGATTTTCAGTTAGACGAATTTCTAATAAGGGCGAGTCATCAGTAAAAGATGTGCTGCACTTGAAATGATCTGGAGTGGCTTTGCTAAAAAACGCCCTTCTAACCATTCTCATTTTAAGGTTTGTACCACCCTCTGTTTTAAATACTTTAGGGAAATTATTGTCAGTAAATGACTTATAATCGAAAAAACCCTTTTGTGTCAATGTAAAGACTTCATATGGTCTAGGGTTAGGTCTAGCATTTCTTATAATAGTAGGCCATTCTGATGGGGCAAAAATAATTTTTTTCTTGTGTGCTTGTTCGATGGTGCCGTGTACTGAATCGACACGCATGTATGAATGTCCTGGCAGAAGATAATTGATAGATATTTCTTGTAAATTTACTGAAGATTTAAGTAACCAGTGAAGAAAACAAAGCATTTGAAGGTTCTTATTTTGCCCTGCACAACTATCGCAATACAGGAGAATCGTTTTTATAACCCCAATCTCATCTATATGACTCAGATATTTATGCATAATACTACATATTTCATTAGACCCTCGTTTGCCGTCACATTCCCCCCAAAGATAACAATAAACATTTCTCGCAACGCTTTCGTAAAACGTTAGATTATAAATGGCATATTTACTGGAAAACCCAAGAAGAAAGTTGTCGCCATTCGGAGTACCTAACACTTTTTGAAGATCAAAACTTGTACGTGAGACCTCGGGAATATCATGCATTTTCTTCTGATCTTTAATAAATGTTTCATTTGTTGATTTCTTTTCATTTAAATGCTTATCATGTTCATTTTGTTGCTCTTTTGTTACTTGTTCTTTATCTGTATTTTTGTAATTCTCACATTTGTCCTTTTTAGGTACATGAAAACCTATATTAAATTCACATTTAAATATTTTTTTAAATACTTGAAGACTAACTTTACAATTTGCTTTTTTCTCTGTCTGTAGATATTTCTCATAAATACGGTACAAATTTGAAATATTATTAAAGTCGCTAGGTAAATATTAACGTGTAGTTTGTTTCCTGCAATAATGCGAAGGGATTACTGGTAGTTTATTAATAAAAGATCTTACTATATTAGCATTATCTATAGGGGTTTTATTTTTTTGGGATACGTTTCCCACGCTCGTCGATTTTTGAAATTTGTATATCACTTCTATTAGTTTCAGAGTAAGGAAGTAGTTTATCAGTTACATTTAGCGTATTTATAAAAAATCGCCTACAAACTTTTCTTCTGATGTTGTTTCTTGGAAGGTAATAATCCCTTGTTAAGAATTTTCTGTTTTCGTCAGACTTGACCCTCCTTATTCTTTTAACCTCACGAATGTTGATGTGGTTAAGTAAAAAATCCCTTTGCCTTTGATGATTAGTCGTCCAATATTCAGTGAAAATAAATGTTCTATTCTCGTCGCTAAAATCATTACATTCGTTGGGACATCCTTTTGCGCATGGATTAGGCTTAACTTGTTTCTTGGGCTTAACTATGTTTTTATGTCCTATATAACTCTCACCTCTTACTTTCTTAACTTTACGAACTTCTTTTGGGTTTTCTTTCTTCCGCTTCTTCGCTGCCATAAGCTCTTGTTGGTACATCAGAATAGGAACTGTGCTCAGAATTTTCTGAAACATGGTCATTTTGCGGGTCACTTTCTGTTTCATTTTCAAACAATAAATCATGATTTACCAAGTTACTTTCATGAGATGTGGAAGGAACGACTGGTAATATAATTTGTTCCTAAAAAATAAATATAAATTGGTTAAGTAATGGAAGTTAAAAAGAATGCGCGTAATGTCCCTATCATTAAATCAGTTGGTTCCGTCAAATCGGTCTTTTCGTGTCGGTCCGGTATTACAGTAATATTTTGCTAAAAAAAAAAACAAGATCAAAAACTAATTACCAAGTACAAAAAAAAATAAGTACCTCCAAGTCTGGTACAATATGATTATTGTTTATGTTTATTTCGCCGTGCGCAATATCTTGATCAGAATTTTCGCAAAAAATTATATCCATGTTGGGAGTATCCAAGAAAGTGTCGACATTTTCAGATGGGAAATAATCGGCATCAAAAGGTAAATTGTCATCATTTAAAAGTACTTGTGCCTACAATATTTTAAAATTATTACAGGTTCGTATGTCAGTTAAGTCCGGCAAATGACTATATTATTCGAAATTAATTTTTAATGGATGATCGCCGGGCTTAACCGGATACCCTGTATATGAATTATTTAAATTTTTTGTACGCAATAGTCTATTTGAAAATACTATAGTAAGAAAGCCTACTAACCTCTTCATTTTGAAACTCTGGAATTGGACTTGTGAGAATTTCAGAGGAACTTAGACCATCTTTAACCTCTAAATTCTCAGCTACTTTTGGTATTTTGACTGGCAACTTTATGTCGCTTAGTATATTGATTTTGGTTTTATTCACATCGCGGGCTAAATTCAATATTCTTTCGGTTCTTTTATTTATAATTGCATAGAGATATTACAGATAGAGGCGACAAGCCATAGGCCGCTCTGTAAGTGACAACGTCAGTCTCGAAACTCAGTGAGAGCGAAAGAGAGAGACGATCGCAGAGTTTTTCTGTCCTTGTCAAACGTATCAGACGTAAACATAGACAGACGTAACTGTCAGAGTCTAACCTAACCTTCAGATTCTCTCTCACCCTCACCCAAGCTGACAAGTTTCAGGCTGGCTTGTCGCCTCTATCTGTAATATCTCTATGTATAATTGTCACTTTTTTGAAAGAAAACACATTCACAAGTGGCCGTTTACTGAATGAAATAAGTAAGGTTATAATTCCAATACAAAAACAATACACGTTCGCCCTTTTGCCGTTAGTACTTGATATTCGCCCTTTCTGAGAAACTTTTGGAGCACGTTCGCTCCAAGCAAATTTAAATTTTTTGCTATAAATTCCTTATTTTCTTGCTAATACGTTCGTCCTTTAGTCAAAATGTCCGCAGAACCCGTATCTATCTGGTACATAAAACTTAAAATCGCAAATTTGGCGCGTTCGACCTTTAGGAAAAATACCATCGAATTAGTATAGATCTTGGAAAAGCCATTCCACCATACCAATTTGGAATCAATAGCAAAACTTCAACAGTCCACCCTTTAATAATCCTAACATCAAACATACATAGTAACAAGAAAACAGGAAGAAAGTCGGCTGCCCTTTTTATGGATATTCAAAAAACCTTTGTCTGGTATGATGGACTTATATTCAAATTATTTCACCTCCAATGTCGAATCTACCTACTGAAAATAATCGACCAATTTTTAATAAAGAGAACTCTTCAGGTTCGTGTGAAAGGTGAACTTTCAGAGACATGCTACGACATGTACAACCATAACAACTAAAGAGATCATATAAATAAACAAGCATATATACTACAATTCGCTGATGACACAACTTTAATTACACATGATACCACAATAAACAAAAGCATGAAAAAATTACAAGAACTTACAGATGTCACTGTAGCATGGATGAGACGTTGGAGAATTCAGTAAAACCCAAATAAATCCAAGTTGATAATTTTAAATCACAAAATCAAGGCAAATTCTACAAATATCAAACTGGGAAATAACACGGTCATGCCTACAAGTATGTGTGTAGGTACCTGGGCATACAAATCGATAATAAACTTAATTTCAAAGCACACATAAAAACACAGAAGAAAGCAGTTACCGCTAGAGCAGGACACTTTATATCTCTCACCTACAAAAACCTAGGAATCAGTAGCAAGACAGGAAGCACAATATATAAGATAATATACATTTCTCTATTGGAATGATCTACATTCTTAAACAACGCTAAAAAACATTGAAGTAGCAGAAAGATCTTGCCTAAGAAAAATCACCGAATTGAGAAATCCCAAAAACCTACTTCACAATTTATCAAAGTTGAACATAGCTTGTAAATATTTTATGTTTGCAGATGATTCGGTTTTTCTATCTAGTTCCAAAAATGAAGAAGAATTAGAAAATAACATAAAAAATTATATGAAGGTGATTTTTGATTGGTACTGCTACAATAAATTAAGTATAAACATTGAAAAAACACTGTACATGCGATTTCAAAACAAAAACAAGAAAACTAGGGAATTAAAAATAACAATAAACAATACTACGTTAAACCAAGTGAAAACTCATAAGTATTTGGGCCTATTAATAGATAATAAACTAAGTTGGACACCACAAGTAGACTTTGTAATAAAGAGAATAAGGGGGTTAGTAGGAGCAGCCAGGCACTTCAGATATTATACTAATTATAAATGTGCAATAATGTTTTATAATGCTCACATACACTCAGTATTATCGTACCTATTAGAAATATGGTCAAATACTTATTATAATCTGAATAGATTACAAAACCTACAGAATAAAGCTGTAAAAACCATCTTTGGATTGGACTATAAGCAAGTTGCTGAAAAGAAAATGAGCAAGCTAAGAATACTTAATATAAATCAACTCAAAAAACAGACATTATGCAAACTCATATATGTCATTCAGAAATCGAAAAAAAAACAACTGAAAATTAATGCTACTAAACATACTTACTCTACTCGATCAGCGCAATATATATCCCAAAAAAAAGCAAAAACAACCTTAGCGACAAGATCACCTATATTTGTGGGGACCAAAATATTTAATAAACTACCAATAACAATAAAAAACCAGATAGACTTAAAAAAAATTTCAAACAAGATGAAAAATCACTTATTGAATTGAAAAAAAAAATGAATATTCAGAAGTTAGCATTTAATTTAAATATTAAGATTACTCAATGAAATTTATATTTTAAGATGGTATATTATAATTCATCAAGTTTATTATTGTAAACCATAATTATAATAGATTCCTCTACGATAACAGTTATGACTGATTTGTAGTTGTATTATATAATAAATAAATAAATAAAAAAATCAAACCTACTTTTATATGATACTGCCTATATAAATCCAATATTGAATCGAATTAACAAACTTACCATTACTATGAAGAAACTATAACACCAGTAAAATTACCAGCATTACCACTTTTTGAATATTCAATATCCTTGGAATAACACCCTTAAAAACAGTATATATTTTGTAAAATTGAAATTAACCAGAAATTTAAAGGAATATGAGAATTAATCATTAAAACTTTGTATGCTTTACTTATTTTACCAGTTTTTCAACATTTTTATTGGTAAATAAACAATACACTTAAACAATTGAGTACAAAATAATTTAATATTAACAATACACTCAATATATGTACATTAAAATACAACAAGCAACTTTTTAAGACACAAGTTAAATATTTTATATCAATTTTCAAAATATACAGGACGTTGAAAATTGTAAACTTTAAAGAAATTTCAGTTCCATTATTTCAGTTATAATGAATAAAATTAAAATAATCAACCTTGAAACATTGAAAAAGTTTTAATTTGGATAATAAATAATATAAATTAAAAACATCCTGTACCCAAATGTAAAGAAAAAGCACCTTAAAAATCATTCAGTGAGGAACATTTTTCCATATTATAATGATCCTCGGAAAAAATAAAATGACTAAAACGATAATCACAATGTCTAGAAAATGTACAATGGACTTTTTTCTTACTTGAGGTAAATTCATCTATGTAATGCTAGGAAGTTCGCTCCACAAATAGTGATCCTAAGAGTCGATCATGAAAACTTAAAATTCACAAAACCTCCGAACCATTAAAATAATTTACAATTTTTGAAATTTTCAAAGAATAAAACATATCAGTTAACACAAATGATATATCTGTGTCTCACTGATATACATAAATTTTGCCTTTTTTAATAATTCGAGGTTTTATCATAGTCGCAAGATACAACAAAATTCTCCCATAAATATTATCAAACGTTATAACAGTTGTATTCGGTATTTCTAAGATTATTGGTGTATAGAGTGTTATCTAATTCCTTTTTACATTTCAGATTTTTTAAATTAAATGCAACAGTAACTCCCAATTCTACATCAGAGTGTTATTTTGACTGAAACGATTAAGGAAAACTTTCACTTTGGAACTTCAACAATTCCAGAACTTGAATAAATTTCAGAGGAAACTAGACAGAATTTATGTACTTGCAAAGAAATACTTTGTTTTAACACTAAAATGCAGCTGATTGCATGGTTGCATCTAAAATAGTGAATTTTAACCTCCATCAATATCACAGAGGCGAATTCAAACAACAGTTTGAATATTTGATAAAGAGAATAAAAATATAGAATTTCATAATTTTCCCCAAAACATATTCAATATGGAAGAAGCATTTGAAGATACTCTCAGTCAAAATAAGACATTACTTACAACCTAACAAATAACTTAGAAAATTCGCCTTTTGGAAATTACACGACCGAAATTCAATCCAAACGAACCTGAAAGATGATCTGACTGATTGTTGACGACAGAATTCTAAAATTGTCCCTCGTTTAAAATTGTTGATTAGTTGTGTAAGCGCTTATTCCATTATTAGCCATTTCATCCATTATTTCAGAAACATATGCAGCTACATCGACCTGTTCTTTTTGCGAACGAAGAATAAACAAATCTTGAAGCAGTTTATTGTACTTTGGTCTGAGATGTTCGTCTTTAATCAAACTAGAAGAAGAGAAGAAAATTAATAAAATAAAACTACTATAAAATAATGCTGCCAAAGGCCAAATCGAATTCAATCATGTATATGCTGAAATGCAAATAACTAAAGTGAAATAAATCTGAAATATACTTCAGCCCGGCGAAGCCACGAAGTGGTGGAGCCGGGAGCTAGGTGACCTCAAGAAGATGGCTAGGAAATCATTCAATCGACCTAACATGACAAAACTTGCCTCAGACTGGAACCAGTAAAAGAAGTATCTGAGGCAGTTCAAAAAACTAGTTAGACAAAAACAAAGAGAAGCATGGAGAGCCTACTGTGAGGAAGTCGAAGACTACTCAGAGGCCGCTAGGCTTTGTAAAATCCTTGCTAAAGATCGAGACACAAATTTAGGTCTACTGAAGAAAGAAGACGGCACCACAACTGCTGATCTTCGTGAAAGCCTAGAGTTGCTTATGCAAACTCACTTCCCTAATTCCGTGGTCACAAAAGGGAAGGAATGGCCAACTGAAACAGAACCTTCAGACTTGGAGTGGCAGCAAGCCAACCAAATAGTTACTGAAGACAGAATAGGCTGGGCAATACAGACCTTCTCACCCTTCAAATCACCAGGCATTGACGGCATTTACCCTGCTTTGCTACAGTGGGGCTTGGGCGAATTAATGCCGCACCTGAGGAGGATGTTCAGGACGTGCTTGGCGCGCCGGTACATACCACAGCCTTGGAGGGAGGTGAGGGAGGTATTTATTCCTAAGACAGGTAGAATGGATTACACCACACCCAAAGCATATCGACCAATTAGTCTGACCTCGTTTCTGCTGAAAACAATGGAGAGACTATGCGAACGATACCTAAGGGATGCTATTTTGAATACACAACCACTGCATCCCAACCAGCACGCATATACCCCAGGCAGATTCACCGACACAGCCCTCCATCTGGTTGCTGGTCGGATTGAGAAATCTTTGGACAACAAAGAGTCCACCCTGGGGGTGTTCATAGACATCGAGGGTGCGTTTGACAAAACCACCTTCCCCAAAATTGAATCCGCACTGGCAGACAGAGGTGTTCCCCAGACTGTCAGGGGCTGGATCTCAAACATGCTCTCAAAAAGAGCTGTTAGAATCAGTGTAGACAACATCGTCGTCAGGGGAATGGTCGCGAGAGGCTGTCCGCAGGGGGGGGGCTATCTCCGCTGCTATGGAACCTAGTTCTCGACAGCCTCTTGCGCCGCCTCTGCGATGAGGAATTCTACTCAATTGCATACGCAGATGACTTAACGATACTGCTAAGTGGAAAATTTGAAGGAGTTCTGTGCGACAGAATGCAGGGAGCCCTGAGAATAATCGAAAGATGGTGCGAAGAGAACTCTCTATCAATCAACCCCAGAAAGACGGAGATGGTTCTCTTCACAAAGAAAAGGAAACTGGGGCCATTAAAAGCACCTGTTCTCCTAAACACAGAATTAAGTTTCATGTCAGAGGTCAAATATCTGGGAGTGACCTTTGACGCCAAACTCACTTGGAATCTTCACCTGGAGAGAAGACTAAAAAAGGCACACATCTCCTACGGACAGTGCCGCAGGATCATGGGGAAAACCTGGGGACTGAAACCCAGGGTGGTCATGTGGATATACACTGCCATCGTGAGACCGATGATAGCCTATGGAGCCGTTGTCTGGTGGCCTAAAAGCCAACAGGCAACAGCAAAACTCAAGCTTGGGCAGATACAAAGGACCGCGTGTCTAAGTGTGACCGGAGCTATGCGAACAACACCAACTAGGGCAATAGAGGTGATGCTATGCCTGCCACCTTTGGATATTTATCTACAAGAAGTGGCCTTGGCAACTATGGCACGCCTTGAGACCATTGGTATAAAGCCACAAGTAGGATGTGGGGAGACTAGACGTCGCCTGTGGCTTGAGGCTACTAACACGATGCCCCTGCTACAGGTAGACAGCATACCCCCGCGATTTGTTTTTGATAAACCCTACTCAATACACATAAACAGTGGAAATGAGACCTCCGATGAAGGAACGATCAATATTTTCACGGACGGATCAAAGCGAGAAAAAGGAGCAGGCTGTGGAATATATTCGAGACACCTGCGATTTCAACTTAAGTGGACCATGGACAAATGTGCCAACATAGTTCAGACAGAGCTAACGGGCATAACCATAGCCGCGAACGAGATTGCTCGTAGGAACATAACGAACAAAACCATTAAAATCTACACAGATAGTAGACAATCGTTACTGGCCCTGAAGAATCATAAAATAACTTCACAGTCACTATGGGAATGCCATCAAGCACTTGCGGGTGCAGCCCATACAAACCAAATTATGGTGTGCTGGGTTAAAGGCCACTCGAGATGCAATGGCAACAAAAAAGCTGACGAATTGGCTAGAAAAGCAGCCGGCCTGAACATATTCGGTCCTGGTCCTTCCAGCCTACTACCGCTGACAGCAAAATCACAAATGATGAAAGAGAACACCCATCAAAAATTCAAAATCCTATGGGATGAAACAACCACCTGCAGACTTGCCAGGGAACTTTTAAATTATCCCAATAAAGATGCAGCAATGACTTACCTGGCGATGCCCAGAGGAAAACTACGCAATGTCGTGGGAATTTTAACGGGACACTGCCAACTTCGGAAGCCCTTATTTAATATGGGATTAAGCGACACACCTCTCTGCAGAGGCTGTGAACAGGAAGACGAGACGGTACAACATGTCCTCTGTGAATGCCCCGCTGTCTTGTCACTCCGAGAATCCATTCTGGGTGAACGGTGGCCAATTTTAGCCACCTTGAGGGAAATCCCCCTAGGTGCAATCACCCTCTTTTTCAAACGACTGGGATGGTTGGGAGCCTAGGCTGGTGATGTTCCCGGGGAGGATGCACAAAGGGCCCAATGGGGCCTAAGTGCTGTGGTCTCGACTGCACTCCCAAAAATACAGAATACAGAAATACTGAATATTTATTTGGTGAATAAAATTTAAAAATCGAGAGATGTGGTCAACCATTTCATTATTCACCAAAAAAGGGCATCTGTTATACCGTTTTTATTTGGTAATTCCCTGCACTCAGATGACATTCTGGGATATCAAGGAAACGAGATTTTCGACAGCAAAATAATATAATTCTTGATTAAACAATTAACTCATACATAGTAAATATTTTGTAGAAAATAAAACCACCTGTTAGGCACGTGATTGTTGAATTTTGGAAAGTCATTCTTAAAAATATTATCGAAAGAAAGGAGTTTGTGTTATGTATTAAGCCCTCATTTAGAACTTAGTGTACTTACCAAGTATTTACAAAATTTACAAATTCTGCTGTGAAGGTATTGTGATTGGCGTTTTTTGATGTGAGGCGGGGCGCTTCCCCGTTCACCACCTGATGCAGCTGGTCAAACACGCTATTCCATCTGGGATAAGGAAATCGACCCGTCGCTACCTCCATTAACGTAATTCCCAAAGACCATACGTCGCTCCGTACGTCGTAACCCTTAGAGCCCACTTGTGGATCAATTCTTTCCGGCTGAAGCAAGTATGTTATTAATCAATCAATCAAGTTTATTGGTAACAATATGTTCCACATTTTTACAAGTCAAATCCTAGCTAACTAAAAACTTAATACATAAGACTTAAAAATTGAAACTGTATTATGCAATTTAAAAGTCACATTCACTAAACTGTCATTAAAATGGTAAAACACAAACCAAAAGTAAGACAACATAAACGCAAATTAAGGTATTTTAAAACTTATAAATTACCGAAACCTGAAACAAAGTACTCCTCAAAAGTATAAAAAGCACTGTTAATTAAGAATGTTTTGATTTTAGTTTTAAAGTATCTGATGTCAAGTATTTTAATTTGTGGAGGTAGTTTATTGAAAAAGCTTATTCCAAGGTATCTAGTGCCATTTCTGGTCCTCTCAAGGCGGCCAAAATCAGGTACCAAACCCTCATTATTCCTTGTAGGATAATCATGAATGTCCTGATGGGTTCTATAGAGATGAAGATTTTGTTTGGTGTACAAATATATATATATATATATATATATATATATATATATATATATATATATATATATATATATATATATATATATATATATATGGCAGGGTAAGGATTCCCATGGATATGAAGCTCTAACGACAATCGTCTCTATAACCCAGTCCACACTTAATAATGTGAACACATTTGCGTTACTGTCCAAAGACTTTTTCCAAATGACAGGAATGCCCCCATGACAAAATGGCATATGATATATTTGAGTGGAAGTGTCCATGATAAGCTATCAGAACAGTCCGCCTCAAAGTCACCTTCACAAGATATTGAGAGAGCTTTTTAGACAGATGGATGGCATCCCCAAGAAACCTAACTCCCCCAGCACAGATCGCCAAAAGTGGATGATCACTCGGTGTCTTCCTAAGTGTAAAGTTCATGATCTGTGATTTTGAGCTATTGAGCGATAATTTATTGCACAAGAACCACTCAAGTATGTCCCTTTCTCTGTACTGTATTTGATACCAATGCCATAAATCTCAGATGGATGATAGCTTTGGTAGTATGTGGTGTCATCAGCGAATAAAACAGTGCTAGCTCTTATCTGGCAATAGGCAAGATCATTTATGTACACAAGAAAAGTATGGGTTCCAGTACTGATCCCTGTGGAACCCCAAATCGTAAAGGCAGTCTAGAGGAACAATCCTGTTGAAGAGACACATATTGGAGTCTATTTGAAAGATATGAGGCGATCAATGAAACTGAATTGTCATGAAAATAGTAGAAACTCAGCTTTTCCAGGAGAACACTGTGTGATACACAATCGAATGCCTTGGTGAGATCTAGAAAAGAGGCTAACGTATCCAGAGAATTCTCAAAGCCCTCCAGAATATCTCCTGCCAGACGATTTACTGCTGATCTGGTTGTTCTTGCTTTTCGAAATCCAAACTGATTGACGGAGAAAAGAATATTAGACTCAAAATGTTCAACCATCTGACCCTTCATAAGGCGTTCAAACACCTTTGATACAATTGACAAAAGAGATATAGGGCCATAGTTGGTATAGTCATCTAAAGAGCCTTTTCCTGTATAAAGGAGTATAACTTTTGCAACTTTAAGGACTGCTGGAAACACACTACAGGATATGGATCGATTTATTATTTTTGTCAGGGGTACAACAATTATATTCTGGATGGTCTTTATTACTTTTGTATTAATATCATTGCAGTCCCTACTTTTACTATTTCTCAGTGATGAAATAGCATCCCTAACTTAGTACAATAAATCAGGAACAAATATTTTCATAAATTCCTTGATAATTTCTTCTCAAAAATTGCATGAACAATTTACGTAGTTACCTTCAATTGTTTAATCTTTCAAGTATCTGAAACTTCAAAGAATATTTGCTCATACTTAAAAGTATATCACACATTAGAAAAACATAAAATATTTTAATCAGAATGAATGTTCCAATTTGCCTTTACTTCCTGCATCCACTCTTAAATTAGTTAGTAGAATAAGAATATATTAAAAAAGTATTTTTATATTTCAAAACCTTTCTTTAAATGATTATTAACTTTCCTTGGTTTCATACATTATTTACTGTGATAGTGTATAACTTTTAAACAAGTACATTACAGTACAAATTACAATTCTCTAACAAAATATTCCTATATCAGTGACAATTGAAGAATATTAAAATTTAAATAGATTAATTCAGTAAGTAGACAATCTTTTTTCATGTAAAAATAGGTGAATTCACTACTGGGTCACATGAAAAAAGTTTAATTAAACACAATAAAACAGTTGATAAAAATTAAATATTGAAATAAGACAAAACTATTAGTCAATGCCATATATTTTTTCTGTTAGGGATATGTTGTAGTCACTTATGCACCAAAACTATTAAAATAGATAGAATATTATCGTTCATCTTACCGCCATATAGGGTCTACATCCAGCATCTTTTGTTCTTGCAATTGAGTCGACAAGCTGACCAGAAATTCCAAAGTCACATAACTTTATATTGCCTCCTTTGTCCAGTAATATATTGCTTGGTTTTACGTCCCTGTGAATGATTTTCAGCTCTTCTTTTAGGTAATTCAATGCTTTAACAGTGGCAAGAGCGATTTTTCCCAAAATTGGTTCAGGTATGCGTTTTTTCAACTTTTCATAGATGAATTTATAAAATTTGTCTAATGAGGTGTCCATCAATTCCATACAAATCCAGCAGTCTCCCTAAATTAAATAATAATTTCAATAAAGGGACGAGTAACAGTCCTATTGAAGAATCTACTTTCAGCAGAGTAAAGGGTATTTTGACAAGTTCGCCATGTTTAATGAAAGTAACATTCTTCACTCCTCTATAATACATCTGAACAAACCGATAAACTTAAACACTTCAGTTTAATTAAACGAAAACAGGATCAAGCATGATAACCAATGTGAAATTCATTAAAATGCTGCCTATTTATAAAAGTCTGCCCTTTGAAATCAAGAGGAAAACAATACATTATTTATACTAAGTAATTAATTGAATAATTATTTTCTCACCTCCTTAAATAAGGCTCCATAAAATTGTACTATATATTTACATTCGTTGCTTTTCATAACAACATCCAAATCCATCAACAACTGTTTCTGCTCTTTCTCATCTACAGTAGACCTGATTCTCTTCACAGCAATGACAATTCCAGATTTCCTATGCACCATTTTGTTTACGGTTCCAAAGCCGCCTCTGCCTATCTCACCCATATCCTGAAGGTCTTCAGAAGTAAAATCATAGGTGATACCATCGAATGTGAGTTTTCCAGTGGAATGCATGTTGTGACATATTTTGAAACGATCTTCCCTACAAATCAGTGGTATGTATGAGAATGATCAAAATATAAATAGCGTATCATTCAATATTCAAAGATAACACTGCTGAAGAGCAAAGCAAACCTCACTTAAAGTAGCAACCACATTTATTTATTTTAATAGCACTCAATATATACAATTTAGTTTGAACTATCTAGACTTCCAACAGTTACAAAATGTTATATATTCTTGGAATGTATGATTATTGTAGCATTCTTTCATTACACCGATTTATAAATGAATTAATATTAATAACTGAGATTGAATTCTCGCACATCACTTGGTAAAACATCATAAAGAATAAAGTATAAACTTTAAAATAAAAACACTTGGCTTATGTTTCACAATATAAAAAAATATTTAGTATTTTTTAATATTAATATCAGAAATACATCTTGTTGCTTCAATTACTAATGACTTTACAGATTTTCAATTTGTTGTTACTTTGCAGGACTATCCTTTCCACTATCAATATTTTAGGTAGCAACTTCCTAGTCCAAATTAAAAATATATTAGAAATAATATTCCCAACAAAATGAACATATAAATTAATATTATAGGTTTAGATACCGTTCGATTTTTACGATTATAACAAATATATAATCCTTGCAAAACAAGTGAAGTGAAGCCCATTATTGAGAGGTTTCTCTTTCTTTATTTGTTACAATATGATTTGTGCATTTCAAGAGGTTTCAGAAAACTTTACTCTTCACAAATATGTAAAACTATAAGCTGTCAACCTTTTATTATATTTGACTAGTATTTTGAGAATTAATAATAATAATAATAATGTTTATTGTGAAAAAGTAATACATAATGATAATTAACACAATAGGGATCGGTTCAATTTATAACAATTAATTATTTTTAAGTTTGAAATGAAGGAGAGGTTAATTTGCATTATAAGTATGGAATAAATAACAATCATGGGATCCCACCCAATGCTACTTGCATGTATTAGAGATATTGCTTGAAGAAAAATAATGCATTTACAATAAGGCATTTTTTGTAATTTTTATATTCATCGGTTGATAAAAGGTGTGTGTGGGAGTGTATGTGTATGATATGTGTGAGTCTGTGTTTTATTGATAGGTTAAAAAATTGTATATATATTACGTTTATGGAAGATGTTTGTATATTAGGATTCCTAATATACCTGATACTAAAGATTTATTTATAATATTAGTTGTTCCATATTAAATGAGTTGAACAGAAATAATTTTTTATTTCCAGCAGAATTATGCCATACATTCTGTTTGAATATATTTAAACATAACAGAGCAAAAAACGAGTGTCCAGTAGAGCTACATCACTAAGGTCATATACACATGTATGTATATATATGTATATATATGTGTATATATATATATATATATATATATATATATATATATATATATATATATATCTTCTGATAATTATTAGCAATAACAGGCTTGTTGAATCTTAAAAAACTCGAGTTTTTTAAGATTCAACAAGCCTGTTATTGCTAATAATTATCAGAAGATTAGAAATAGTTCACAGGCAACAACAATTCGAATAATATATATATATATATATATATATATATATATATATATATATATATATATATATATATATATATATATCAAGGTGTCTACTCAAGTCAAAATCTAAAATTCACTGAGAATTCCAGGATATTCCAGGTGATTTTAATATTTTTCCAGGTGTATGGCGATACGATTTTCCTCTCGTGGAACACTCCTGTCAATGGTTTTTTTTCTATCAATGTCTTAGACACATGAGTTTAATACATCTTTTAACCAAGATAGTCTCTGAAAGAACTTGCATCATGTGAAAATGCTGTCTTATGAGTATTTATAATTATTTCTGGAAATATACTTGCCAATTTTTATTCTCTTGCAATTTAATACTGTTTTTACATTTGCAGAAAGCAAATTTGGAAAAAACTGATAACACTTGCCTGATACTTTATACTACTTTACTGACTAATTTGTAATCAGATTTACTGCTTGTAACAATTATATAATATAATAATATAATTCTTCACATGTTTTGACATGCTTTACTCTGTCTAGGAGTTTTGCTAAGTAGGTGAATTAACTGGCAACTATAATGCAATCAATACTATAACAAATACTGTCCTACAAACATCAAACTCATCATGCAATCAGGTTGAAAAGGAACAATTATTTCGAAAATAGTTTTAATGTGCTAAACAAAAAGCATAAATTTTGAAACATGCATCTGAGTAAGAAGATATTTCCCAATGTCAAACAGACTGGATAGATATATTTATATTGGCTTATCTCACTGTGAATATGTGTCACCAGTTGTATCATTATGAGAATTGAATGAATTGAAATAAATAAAAAAATATAGGACTCATTACACAATAAATAAAACTTAAGAACTAATTAACTTGAAATTGAATTTTTTACAAGACTAGCTCTTCAGCACATGATACCTACAATTTATCAGATGATGGGTACTTAGGACAAACAATTTCAACCAACTTCAAACTCAAATTAATAAAGGACATTGTCAGTAGAAAAAAAATCAAATTGACTTTTTGTAATTTATATATAAATAAGATATATATATATATATATATATATATATATATATATATATATATATATATATATATATATATATATATATATATATATATAACTTTTTTCATAAATAGCAATAACAGGCTTGGTGAATCTCAAAAAAAACTCGATTTTATTAAAAAGTTAACGTTTCGCCACGACATTTGTGACTTTATCAAAACTTTTGAAATATTGAAATTTCTTTTAATGAAATCGTGTTTTTTTGAGATTCACCAAGCCTGTTATTGCTAATAATTATCAAAAAGTTAAAAATAGTTCACAGGCAACAACAATTCAAATATATATATATATATCTATATATATATATATATATATATATATATATATATATTTTTATATTTATATATATATACATATACATATAGATATATATATATATATATTATATATATATATATATATATTATATATGTATATATATATATATATATATATATATATATATATATATATATATATATATATATATATATATATATATATATATATATATATTAATATATATATATATATATATGTATATATATATATATATATATATATATATATATATACATTCCTGAAGAGAAAGAATACATTTTTTACAAATTCTGAATATTCTCCAATATAATTTAATATTCACGATAACACATCTAACTTACAACACACACATTTAAAGAAATTATAGTTTTTTACCTTGGTTTAACTTTTTCAGTAGGAATCACACTGAAATTCAATGAAAAATAATTAGGTTTATTATATAACATTTTACTTTCTTCAGAAATTAATACACTGTCAAAAACTTGAAGGAAATGTATAGGAAAATACAAATGCCTACATAGATACATAGTTTACCCCATATAAATTTTCAGTTTTGAACTTCATCTTTATAGATTCTACTCATAATAAATAACTGTGGAAAACCTAGTTTCTAGAGTCTAGATTCTAATAAATTAGTTAAAAAGATCAAACAATTCTGCCAATCCACAATGTTATAAAACTATTACAAAATGTAGAAAAACATTTCAGTATATATCAATTTTACCTGGATTTTTTCTTTGTCTTGCTTTTATGACGAATTCTGCAATTGAAGAAAGTAACCGCAAGTTATTTTTGAGTATATGATATAGAACCCAAATCCAAAAAAATTACATAATTACATTGCAATTAATAAGTACATATTTCATAGCTCACCTGGTTTTATCAAGTGTAGGATCTAGTGTAGGCTTAGGAACTGTTGGTAAGCTCATTTTAGGCCTATTTGAACAAGCAGCAAGACCTATTTCATTACTAGATGTGGACCCCACACTTGGTAGGGGGCGAAACTGGAAATTACTGTTTTGATGTTGTGAATGTGTAGGCAAATTCAGGTCCATTCGTACTAATCTCCGTCCTAAAAAATCTGTAGATTATTTTAACGACTTCTTAAGACAAAGGTTATAGGTTAACGAAAAAAATATCAATTGATTATCCAAAATTGAGTCAAATATTTATTTTAACTTGACTTTAATATCGAAGGAATTCAATGTTTAATAGTTACCTGGATTTTGATTAAGCTGATTGGTCTGAGAATCTGCCATTTTGCCGAAAATTGAAATTAATGTTCTGCTTCTGCGGTTAAAATTCACTCAATCTTAGAGTAGCTTTCTTCATAACAGTCGTTTTCATACTAGAAAATCAGGTATTCGGAAAGCGAAAACATTTTATTCATGTTAATTTTAGGAGAAATATAAATAAGAAATATTTTTTTCTACCCTCAACAATTTTGTATCTGCGCAGATCATCACACGATCAGTCAGATAAAAACCAGTGTGGGTAGGTAAGGTAGGAAACTGAACTAGTTAGTAGGCACCTGGATGGAGAAGAGTAATAAACATAGAGTAAAGTGATAATAGTGTGTTATTTCTCTATGATAATTAAAGTCTCAGTGGAGAGACTGTTATGGCTTCTTTCCAAAATATTTTGAATACAACCAAAATACTTATAAACGCGACTTCTGCAATTAAGTAAGTACACGATTTTAATTATTATAATATATTATGAGGAATTTAGAAATATTAATTTATTTCCTTTGTAATTTTAAAAGTTTACATTCTAACCTCTTATAAGTGTTCATAGAAACGAAAACGTGAAACAGGCAAATCAGAAACTGTCAAAAGTTTTATTATGTAGCTCTTGTTCTTGTCTTGCTTCATACAAAAATTTTTTGCAGAAAACAGATTATTATTCAAAATGCAATGTCCCAGTATCCAAGCTATTATATTGCACCAATCTACAGAAAAGAAATTCAGAATGAAATTATCAAAAGTGGAGAAGCACAAAAATTAGCTCACATTCCAACGAGGGCCGCTTTAATTGATCAGACTTGTTCACCAGGTCATGATGCCGAAGTGAAGTAAGTATTCAGGCTCATTCAGACTATGAAACAAAATCACCAGGAATTCTGTTGTACAGTAAGATGAAGATAGTCACAATTCATTTAATGCTGAATATTTGGATAAATGCAGATAAAATCATGTATTTTATATCGAGTAATGTGTTTTTAAATTTTGTAGAATAATAATTCATGTTATGTTGATGAAAAAATGTAATATTTTGACCACGTTTTTGCTTTCAGCTGAAAGTGTAGTATAGAATAAATAGATAATATCGTCACTTCAACAAATAAGTTAAATCCTTTAATGTGTTAGGAAAATAACAAAAGTCATAAACCGATTTATTTTCTTGGAAAATTATATCATTGCCTCACACATCGTTCAATTACTGCTTTATTGAAACTAAAAAAAATTTATAATTTAAAAACATGAACATATACAGTTACAACACAAGAAACAGTGAAAATATAAAAAATTTTGAAGTTTTCATCATAAGTTCTCCTCTGCTGAAGAATTCATGAATGTTCAGTTGTATGCAATTTGTGTATGTATATATCCTGTATTTTTGAAGCAATAAATTATTATTAAGATGATATACATCAATATTTAAATTGAGCTATAGTTACGGTAGTGAAATTTCATTTTGTCACCTACATGTGGTGTAAAAACAAACAATTGATTTTTTTTCTTCAGTGAAATGAGTTTTGGCATTAAGTCCTTATTTCGAAAACTCATGAACTGTTAGTTATCAAATTTCTATCTGCTAAAACCAACTGTTCATAATACGAGTTCAGTTTTTATTAACAAGGAATATTCTTCAAAACTCAAAATTCAATAAAGTAAAAAAGCAGTACCTGTTTTATTCACAGAAATTTGTCCATATTACAACATTTTTAAGATTAAACATTTAATTACAACACTAAGTCTTTTATTTGCAATAACAAGAAAGTAATCCAGTTCATTTGATCAACATTGAACAATTTGTGCATAATTAAAACTTGGTTTATGCTTCTGTTTCATTTAAAACTAGTTTCTGTTCGATTTGAAGCTACTTTCTATTTGTTTCAAACTTTGAGATGATTCAATTCATCTTGAATTAAAGTGAAATTCTAGTTGAATACAACCTAATGTCATGATTGTGGAACCTACATGTGTATAAGGCCTAGAGACTGAAACCTTAGACACAATCCTGAAAACCGTTTTCACATGTATATAGCTTTTTGGATAATCAGCCTGTGAAACTTATACTACTTTACTAGCTTTGTGAGAATTTTGTTATTCCATTGTCTTCTTGACTAATGAGATTGATATAAGTTTGTATCTATATGAAGTTTTCATTTAGAATGCACAAAGTAAGTACTACGTATTTTTATTTCCTGGGGTGTATTTGCCAATATATCTTAGGAATGGAATGTGAAGCAGTAAAACCTATATTCAGCTTTTATATTATGCTTAAACTGTATTATTCAGTATCTCAGGCTGAAGCATTTACAGGCCTGTACAGAAAGCTAAATGTTTATTGTGACAGGTATAATATTCAAATTAATTTGATAGTTTTATGAACACAGTCCATGAATTGGTACCTACTTGATCTAAACTTACTTTTTTTTGAATCGAAATTTGTGTATCATAACAAAAATTATACATTTTGCAGTTTGATGATAAACTATGTTATGAAAGATGGTAACAAAATCTTAGCACGTAGTTTGATAGAGAAAGCATTTGAAAATATTAAAAGGATTCAGATAGAAAAATATCATAAATCTAAAACAGAAGAAGATAAAGCTGCAATAAAACTTAACCCAAAAGAGATTTTCCATGAAGCTGTTGATAACTGTAAACCAATAATGTATTTAACTCCAATCAAAAGGGGAGGCGTTAAATATCAGGTTTGTGTTTTATTTCTTCATTTTTTCAATAAGGATAGTATTAAATATTGGAGCAATGAACAATGTATATGAATGCATGTGTTATTAGAAAAATTGAAGTTAAATATGCTGGGCGGAAATATTAACCTTGCCAACAGTCTGATTTCTTCAAATCCTAAACCAATTGGAATAATTGAAACAAATTCAATGGTTTGAAAAATATTTGAAGCAGCATACCAAGTTATAATTATAACTTTCAATTTAAGTAAAATGCTATAAACAAAATGCATCGCTCGGAATAAAATAGTGGTCTTTCTGCTAAACCTCAATTGAATACTCAAAGTTGCTTCACTGTTCCATACCCAAATGAACTCATTCATAGTGTAGGTAACTTTGAATTAGAAGACCTGTTTAGATTTTTTCAAATTATTTTTTGCTTCTTATCTTTGAATGATTTATGTTGTAATACTCATGAGACTACATTTTGGCTAACATGCAGTCAGTGTACTAAAATTTCAATTGGCACTTCATGACTTCCAAAGGTATATGATTTATAGCAGTTCAACATCATTGTAATGTATAGTGGAAAGGTTTATTGGTTGGGATTACCGCTATAGATTAAATTTTATTAGCATCTTGTATGCTCATCGATATTTTTTTACATGTTAATTTTGGTAATTTGCAGAATATCAATACAGGTTTATTAGTTGCAATTGTTCTGGTTGAATCATAGATTGTAGAGAAAATATCAAATTAGAACCAAAATATCTGAATACTCTCTTGTCTTGCGTATTATAACCTTATATTGAGAACTCTACTGTTTAGAAACAAGATGAAAACACGATTTGGAATTCATAAGGCATCTGATAATCAATCAAATAATTTGGATATGCAAAAGGACATACTCCCTATTTGCTATCGCTGTGAAAATATTGGGTAAAATTCATAATTTTCTTAAAAACACATCTGAAAGAAGGCCAATGGTTTTGTACTTAATTATTCTCAGTTTTTCATAAGCGCTGTACATGAAGGGAGCGCTTTAAACTGTCCACTTTGTCTAATTATTATAATATTATGTATTAATGATAGTAAACAATAAATTTCATCTCAATATGTTTTGTAATAGAAAAGCTTTCCAATACTATTGATGTTTCAGGTACCTGTGCCAATTCCTGATAAAAGAGCACAATTTATAGCGATGAAATGGTTAATTGCTGCTGCTAAAGAAAAAGATGCCACTGTAAGATTCAGTTATCAGTTAGCATTAGAGTTGATAGATGCCGCAAATAATACTGGAAGAATAGTGAAAAAGAAACAGGATTTACACAAACAGTGTGAAGCAAATAGGGCCTATGCCCATTACAGATGGAGTTAAAAGTAGTTATAATTGTCTTATGAAACTAATAAATAATTTTAAAAAGAATTATAAAAGTTTCAAACATTTTATTTCATAAATGTGTAAACATTTATAATGACTCGGTTAAACTTGTCAAAATTATTTTGCTTCTATTAGGAATAGTTTGTTGAAATGTTCCTTATCAACAATTTGACCATATTTAAAATTTATTTTTAACACTTCCTTATTTGAAAACTGTTGAAACTGTAAATAAAAATGGGAGGTAAAATAATTTACATGAGTTTCAGAAAGAGGTACTATGTCATTTGGCTGCATTTCCTTCTCTTTCCTATTTCCCCAAAAATCTAAGTACGCTACCTTCACTTTGTTTTTCTCTCCGTTATAATATATAAAACCAATAAGTCTTTGACTCAAAAGACTACTAGTGAAAAGCAGGATACACATACTAAGACCTAAAATTAAAAACATGAAATAGTTCAATGAAGTATTCAATCACAGTGTTACCCAAATATATAGTCGTTGGAATTATTTCTGCACCAATGATGCCCTCTTGAGCTAATATAATACTTGTGGGAATTGATGCTGCAGTTAAAAAAACCTGATATTTTTTAAGTTTACTCAAAGCAGATACGTGTCTGATGTATGAAAATTTATAGACAGTAGTATAGCCATTTTTGATACTGTTCAAGTCTTTCAAATTTTGATCAGCATTAATATCTCTATTTTCCTTCGAACTTAAGTTTCGACAAAACTTTTGTAAAAAAATATGTTTTCGATGTATCCGTTGAGGCCATTTCCACATTGATATCTGAAATAAACATTTTGATGATCACTGACATATTTATTTTCTATGTTCAATAATTATTAAATATCCTATTTTTTTTGTGCTATGGCTTATTGGATTGGTATAACGTGAACATTTTACTCCTTATTAAAATAAAAAGCAGAGTGGATATTAACTACTTACCATGGGCAGTTCAACACAAATGAAGGAAGTGTGAGTTTTAAATTTCCAACTCGGTTTATTAAATATATTACAATTAATGTTTGACTTCGCTTTCATTCAAATTAATAGGTTAGAAAATGCGACATGATGTATTCCATAGACGTAGAATTTTGTTCGTTAGCTATGGTCTTCTGAAAATTTATTTACATGCAGTAACATCAATATTTATACTTTTTGCCAATATAATTATATTATTCTTTTGAAGTCTACTGTGTAATTAAATAAATAATACTGTATATATATTTCAGGTTTGAAGTATATTCAAAGCACTCAGCATTTTACACTGGAGGAAATATAGAATGGTATGATGATATCTTTTATTGCCAAACATCAGCTTCCATAAATTTATTGAACACAATAGACGGCAATGTTTCACTTACAATTGGTGAGGAGCTCTCTGAGGAGTCGGATCTTATCCAAACTTTTACAACGGATGGTTCCAGAACAATTTCATCTCATAAAAGTGGTCTTCTTAAACTATGGAATGAGCATGGAGAACTAGAGAAAATGTGGAAATACATTCATCGGGGACCAATTGCAACTTTACAGTTGAAGGAAAACAGTCTAGCCAGTGGTGGTGCAGATGGTGGAGTTAGGATTTGGGATTTAAATTATCAATCTTGCATTTTGAATCTAAAAGGATGTCAAGGTGTTGTAAGTGTTGTGAAATACCATCCAACTGAAGAAGAACTATTGGCAACTGGAGATGATGGTAAAATACTTCATTGGGAACTAAAGAAAGGAATTCTAAAGAAAATCTATAAGAGTCATTATAGTAAAGTAACTTCAATAGTATTCACTCACGACAATACACATTTCATTTCTTGTGGAAGAGATAAGGTAATGATTCTATGGAAGTTTATGGATGACACTCCCTTGAAAACGATACCTTTTTATGAATCTGTGCAATGCATTGTGGGGTTACCTGAAAAATTTAAAATTTCCAATTTCAAATCTGACCCAGAATGTTACTATGTTGCTTCTGCAGGAGAGAAAGGTATGGTTAGAGTTTGGGATATTACTAATGTGCGAGAAGTATATGTACAAGATAACTCTCTAGTTACACCAGCTGAGGAAGGTGGAATAGCAATTTCACACATACTTTTTAATGCACAATCGAAGACTATAGCTGTTGTAACAGTAGAACAAAATATAATACTACATCATCTAAAATCTTTTGTATGTATGAAACAATTCATAGGATTTACTGATGATATTCTTGATATAGCATTTATGGGTACAGATGATAGTCATTTGGCAGTAGCTACTAATTCTTGTGATATAAAGTTATATGAAAATGCTACAATGAATTGTCAGATATTGAAAGGTCATACAGATATAGTTTTATCATTATCAGTTTCAAAAACTAATCCAAATCTTTTATTATCTTCTAGTAAAGATAATTCTATTAGGTTATGGTTATATACATATGATATTGTATGTGTCGCTGTTGGTAAAAGACACAATGGCTCTGTAGGTTGTTGTTTTTTCAGTCAGACATCAGCACAATGGGCAGTGAGTGTGAGTCAAGATTTTTGCCTAAAAAAGTGGGAAATGCCAACAAAATATGAAGGTATGGTTAACCTAAATTGTTTAAAGGCTGAAATAGCTCATCAAAAAGATATTAACTGTGTTGCGATTTCACCTACCGATAAGATCATAGGTACAGCAAGTCAGGATAAAACTGCTAAACTGTGGGACGAAAATCTAGGGCTTATTGGTGTTTTGCGAGGACATAAGCGTGGTGTGTGGTCCATTCGGTTCTCTCCTGTTGATAAAGTTGCCATAACATCATCAGCTGACTGTTCTATAAGGTTGTGGAGCATAACTGATATGGGTTGTCTTAAAACATTAGAGGGACATGAATCAAGTGTTCTCAGAACAGAGTTTTTATCTAATGGATTACAAATTGTGTCCACTGGGGCTGATGGTTTGATAAAACTCTTTAGTATTAAGACCTCAGAATGTCAGTTGACCCTTGATAAGCATGATGGCAAAATTTGGGCCATGGCAATTAAAAAAGATGAGTCTGTAATTGTAACAGGAGGATCAGATTCAAACTTAATCAAATGGAAAGACGTTACTGAAGAAAAGAAATTAGAAAAAATTAAGGAAGAAGAAGAACAAATTTTAGAAGAACAGAAACTAAACAACTATGTACATAGTGGTAAATTCTTGAAAGCTCTGAAATTAGCTCTAAGGCTTGGTAAGGTCTTTCAAGTTCTAAATATTATCCAAGAAATAATCAAGACTGAAGATGCAGGCTTAGGAGATACTATAAAGGGTCTTCGGGATGATCAAAAAGATGATTTACTAAAATGTGCGGTGAACTGGAACACTAATAGCAGAAACTGTCATTCTGCACAGCTGGTTATTAATATTTTACTGAATGAAATACAAGCTGGGGAATTCAAACCGGCGAACTTTCCCTCTATGATTGAAAGTATTCTTCCATATACAGAAAGGCATTTCAAAAGATTAACTCAGTTAATGCAAGATCTACATTTTATAAGTTACACGATGAATTGTATGAAACCCCATGTCAATTTGAAAAGCTGATGTATAAAGTTTCACAATTTTTGATATTATTTGTTACCTTTAATCTTTCTGTCCCCATCAACATTTGCAGATATCACATTTTGCATAATTTCTTTATTCGAAAATGTTACTCTAAATGTAGTATGCAGAACAATAACTTGTTTTTATGGCATAGTACATCATATATCAATCATATTGATAAACCATCCGAAAACAAAATATCAAATTTTGTACTTAAAAGTTCCTTGCGCATTTTAAGTATAGTATAGTTAAATTAGCCAATTGATTGGGCCGATACTTCTTGAAAATCCATCACATTAATGTAAGTAAATAAATCGTAGGTTTTTGATTTTCACTTTATTCTGTTAAACAACAATTCTTTCTTCAAACACAGTGGCTTCATCGGATGGGTAATTCAAACTGTTTGAATTACGCAAGTGATGAAGCCATTTTTTTAAATGAGCTTAATTTCAGCTAATTCTCTACTAGTAACGCCTATAAAAGTGATTAAGTTATTTAATTATTTTTGTTTTGAAGGAAACCAGTCAAGTGCGGGAGTAGTTTTCTCATCTGTTTTATATCTCCTATACCAATTTTTCATGTCTGACATATTTTTTATACATATATCATATATATAAGAAGCATAACGCAAATTATCACTGCTGAAACAGCCATACAAGGTACAAGCCATAGATATATACTTATTCTTCTTCTTTTTATCTATGTCCTCGGTTGCGGTGACCATCTAGACATAATACCTATTTGTTCTAAATTGGGCCTGATATCAACAGATCTTGGACAAGCCAATACCCAATTATTATTTTATTCTTTCTTTTTTTTAAAACAATTTTGGTTGAATCAGGAGATTGGATCAATTAACATCAGACAACACAAACATAAGGGGTTGATTAGGATATAAATTTAGGAGACTGTTAGTTCTTCTGGAATTCTCGTTATAAGAGATATCTGCAACCTAGAGTTTAATATTTGAAGATGTCAAGAAATGAATAAGAATTTTTATTATTTTTGGGTCATTTTTGAATATAATTTCGTAAATATTGATTGGTAAATTTATTGGATCTAACTTAGATAAATCGGAATAAAGCCTAGAACAATTCAATTCATTATTTGGACATGCAAAGCAAATGTGAGATATATTGCCTTTCTCCCCGCATAGTAGCCCAGTCAACGAAGACCCGAAAACATGAAACCTGGAAAAAAATTAGCGTAAGGCTGAATTTTTCCCCATCGATAAACCACTACTAGAGGATCATTTTTACAAAAGTCCCCTAAAATCCCCCTGGAGCTTCACCCCCTACCCCCTCTCAAAGAATGAAAATGACAATAACTGCGGAAAGCCCTAAATCTACGATACTAATAATCGGATCAAGTTGAATTTTTTTTTGTTGTGTTTGTTATAACATGAGCTACAATAATGGTCGTCTACATTTTTACGTTAAACCTAATAGATTTCTCATAAATGAATGTGAATGCGCGACAAAAACAATTTTTTAACTCGAACACCTTATATTTTTGCGTAACACAAATAGTGTTTTTTTCGAACGCGATATCGCAAGATGAGTGTCTTAATGCCCTCCTGTTCTGCTCTTCGTTCTTGGTAGGTCTGTAACATTAAGAAGCTTACGTTTGACTCTTTTCCCCCAATTATCATCTCGTTCATCACATTTTTCAAGTATGTTTTCTCTTATTTCTGAAGTAGACACAAGATGGACAGGTTTTCGGCGGTAATAGGGAGTAAACCGTAGCTTGTTTCCCACAAAAAAAAACAATCATTTTTGAAATCGAAGGTTTCTTTTAAACTTCCCAGAACAAAAGAAGTGGAAGCCTCGGGTTCTTTTTTAATCACAGCAGCTCGAATACTGGTTGGACGAGTGTACTTTTGTCACGATTTATGGACAGTAATTTTCGTTTTTCCAGTAATCTTTTCATGAAGTCCATCATTCAATAGTGAACTCGCTTCCTTAATGGATTTTAGTCCCTTCTCGACAATAACTGTATCGCCTTCCAACTCGTTTTCACAAAAAATGCAAACCAAACTAGAATTATTGTCCATTTTTACCAAACAAAACTTTCAATTCTCAAAACAGTCGTTAAAACTAACACTTTCAACAAAATAAAGAAAATCACTCTTTCCTTCAACAGACTTAAGTCTACTGTCAAAGTCAGTTGGGTAACTAGGGAGGAGAGAGTTGCTATAACTATAATGTTCCATGCCAGCCAATTTGCCAGTTTCCCGCCGCCTGTCTTAGTCGGCCACCGAAATCGCAGCAGAAGTGTGTTAATGCCTCCCCCTCTACTGCACCACCACGAACGTAAAGAAACACACCTTGACATAGTTAAATTCAGAATTAAATAATCTACAATTTTCATTTGAGGTTTTTTCCTGTAATGTGACATCCAAAAAACTTAACGCAAAAATATAAAGAGTTAAAAAATTGTTTTTATTTACAACCATATATGTAATGCTGTCATTACTAACGTCATTGAAGGTTGGGAAGTGTCACATTTCACAATTCTACTTCCCGCTCTCACTTCCCGCCCTCATTTCCCGCCCTCACTTCCCGCCCTCTTTTCCCGCCCTCATTTCATCTATTCTTGTTAAATTTTTTTTTAATAACACATTTTTTGACAAATTTTATAATACCTATATAATGGCAAACAATAAAAAACAACAATGAACTAAAATACAACAAACTACTTATTGATATTAATCGTTAAATTTGAATTATTGTAAGCATTTATTGAAATATTTAGGCCTGTACCAGCGTTGGACCCTCCAATAGTTGTCTCTTTGGGCAACAAATTAATTTCATTTTGAATGACTGAGGTTTGTGAACTACTTGCAATAGCTACAGAAGACATGGCACATTGGGACAGCATAGTGGCAGTTTTCGTTTTTTTCTCTATAGAGCCATCCAAATAACCTTCTGCCACAGTACTAGATTTCCATCCGCCCAGCCTTTTTAATTGGAGTACCTATACTTGCACCACTGTTGGCAAGTAACGTAGCTGTTCTTCTGAGTGCGTGTCCTTAAAGCCTTTCCGATTCTCTAAATTCAAAGAAGTAGCAATTTTTTGGGGAAAATTAGCTATTGTATTGTGTCCAATTGGTTGATTTCTTGCTATTCCTCCTCTGAGCTGAACAAAAAATCTATCGATTTCTATGTTTTTTCTCAAATTTATGTAGTCTCGAATGATCTTCACCCATACTGAATCAGTAATCAAAAACGATCTATTTGTATATGTTTTAGAATCTGGAATCTCAATCGAAATTTTTTCTTCAAAAAAAACTATATCCAACATTTTCATTTTCACTAATTCGTCCGTCCGACAAGCTCCAGATACTCCTATTATTAATGCTACCTAAAACAATAAGAAAAAAATAATACAATAATACCAGTATATTTGTATTAGCTCAAACACGTTTGGTTTTTTTTAAATACTTATTTAAAGAATCACAAATAACTTACCTTTGTCGGTAGAAGATTATTTGGAGCTTTATTTGAAAAATCCTCTATATTCTTCCTCGAAAATACGTTCAATTTCTTCGGCCTAAAGCCCACATTTTGTCGTTTTAGGAAGGCTAGCAGTTTCCCATGTTTGGAAATATTAGGTTTTCCTTCAATTTCTAGCATCGTTCATATCATACTGTACATTGCCCACAAAGTAGACGGCTTCTTTTGTCTATTATGTTCTCCAAAATATGCCAGGAGTACACTTTCGGAACCGATATTTTTAACCTTTTTTTCTTCGCACCACTTCCTATATAATGCAGTAGCTTTTAGCTACCGATGCTTACTTTTCTCTGGCACCAAGCCCTGGACTGCTGCATGAGCAGCATGTCGTACTGCTGCTCAGCGTGCATGGGGTACAATCCATACATTCTTCGTCGGAAGACATGTTTTTCAATTTATTATTCGCGAATTTAATATCCGACTGTATCTGACATTCATTGACTTCATCTGACATTTATTTATATTAGTGACAATTGCATACCCCGTAGTCACGGTAAAAATATATTTACTTGATTATTCTGAGAAAACTAATATTTTAGGTATGTTCATAACGAAACAGAGATTTATTAATTTTGATCGAAATATGATGGTTGTAAATAAAATAGTATACAAACCTCGGTAGGAAGTTTCATTCCTGTCTCGAGATTATAGTTAACCTCGACGCTTTGCGTCTCGGTTAACTAACTAATCTCACGACAGGAATGAATCACTTCCCACCTCGGTGTGTAATATACTATTGTCGCGCATTCACATTCATTTATGAGAAATCTATTAGGTTTAACGTAAAAATGTAGACGACCATTATTGTAGCTCATGTTATAACAAACACAACAAAAAAAAATTCAACTTGATCCGATTATTAGTATCGTAGATTTAGGGCTTTCCGCAGTTATTGTCATTTTCATTCTTTGAGAGGGGGTAGGGGGTGAAGCTCCGGGGTAATTTTAGGGGACTTTTGTAAAAATGATCCTCTAGTAGTGGTTTATCGATGGGGAAAAAAAAAGCCTTACGCTAATTTTTTTCCCATCAAAACCTTTATTGACTGGGCTATAGGCATAATTGGTTGTTGTTGATTTTGATTTTATGAAAATGATCAGGACTTAAACAATAATGATTAGAACGAATTCTGCTTATGGTAGTTATGTACTTTCTAGGGAGATCTACTGCATAAAACCATGGTTTCCTATTTAAAGTTGACTTTGATACCATCTGTGAATACTTCTTCCCTTTCAAGCTACTTAACTGAATCCATTCTTGTTCCCAAAAATTCCATACTCTATTTTTGTAAACAGGCCAAAGGTCTCTCGGATCAGCCATCTTTATGTCGATGGGAGTAACCGAACAGCCCGCTTTAGCCAATTCGTCTGCTTTGTCATTACCTTTGATGTTAGTGTGGCTCCGTATCCAAATTAATTCAATGTAAAACCCTTCAATTTGTAAATTTATTAACTTCTATATATACTTATATAGATTAAGATTTCTATGGTACACGCCTAGTTTGCACTTTTGTGGTTTATATCCCACGAAATTTTGTGGAACGAAAATTTGTATAAATGTTGGGTAATGACATAGATTAAAGACTATTGGCATTTCCAAACCGGCATTAGAGATTCAAAAAAATCTCATGATGTACCTAACACTTTTTTTATTTATTTATAATTCGGGAGCCATAAATAACTTATTCCCTCGGGAAGTAATAGCTAATAGGGGAATAGGCAAGCTATAGTGATTTGGAGTGAGAATTTTGTGTAAAAACTATTAGAAGAAAACCGGCTGCTCCATTGGAGAATAGTTTCATATGATATAGTGAAATATTTTTCACTCGACTATATTATTTATAACTTTTTATTAACAATTTTATACAACTCTACTGAGCGTAGAGTAAATCCGACCAGCATTAGTTTTAACATAAACTTGTATGCGCAAAAAGCAGGCATTGTCCGATCGATAGTTTGCGATCTGTGACCATTTGAATTTTTCAAGCAGGCCCTGAATGCGACAGGTATGTTCCAATTTCAATTTGCAAAATAATTTCGAAAATAGAACTTTCATACTCCAAAACTTTCAATAACTTGTACATTATGGTGCTGTATGGCACTGGGTCTCTCTGGTAGTGGTGTCCTTTCTCTTTGCCTTTAAATTACGAAGTCAGTTTCTGAGAACTTGTTTCTGTTATATGGACATATGCCAAATTTACGGAATGGATGACGAATTCCATTTATTGAGGTTACATGTTAGGCTAGTCTTTTGATGCCCCCTCCACCAATGCCATAAAATCGACGGTCCATTTCAAGCAATAAACTATACTAAACATTCTTCTAACACACTTTACCGGTTTCCTTCCAATTAACTCTTCAGGGGTCTTACTTTGCTGCTCGACATAATCTTCTAAGGTTGACTTGGGAACACCAAATAATTTAGAAGCTTTCTGATACCCCATTTATTTGGCTCTGACCGCTCACGGCTAGTTTCATCTGATTTGGGTCCCATTTTTTATGTTTTATATCACTTTTGGGCATGATTACCTAAAACAAACATTATTTTAGGTCACAGAAATAAATAATAATCGCTTACCAACAAAAAATAGAGTTTGTTCCATATTTCGGATATTTGATGTCCTAATTTCGGATACCCGAAATTAGGAATCCTCGACTGTCCGAAATTAGGCAACTTTACGTTTTTTAGGATCCAATATGTTTTTTATCACTTTAAATTTTTTAATTATGATATATTGTGCACTTTTATTAATGTCTTAACTTACCTCGCTCAACTTTTCAAGCATATAAAAGCTTTTTTTATTCACTAAATACACATTACAAATTACAATAAAGCGTCGATAAAAACTCGTTTTGGGTAATTTATATATATGGTACTGCCATCTCGTGATTTGAAAATGAAACTGTAAAATTTGCATCTAGGCTAGTTAAGCACCATTAAAGATTTCTTCTGAACATGTATTTGATTTTTAAATGCATGTGGCTTTAGTAATACGTCAAACCATCCGAAATTAGATGACTTTCCTCTAATGCAAAAATGATCTTACTACATACAATTGTTTGTATCTAAAGCATTAAATATTGCAACATTAGTAGTTGTTTCAACATGAGTGAATAAAAAATTTATTACTGATTGACCATTCATTGAAATTCCAAGCTGTCAATTT
Source organism: Cynegetis impunctata (assembly GCA_030704885.1). Taxonomy (NCBI): domain Eukaryota; kingdom Metazoa; phylum Arthropoda; class Insecta; order Coleoptera; family Coccinellidae; genus Cynegetis; species Cynegetis impunctata. The sequence continues at coordinate 823,657 of JARQZK010004345.1, forward strand.
TTGTCATTTTACGAACACAAAAACCATTTTAATAGGCTTTAAAAACGTATTATCATGTCTAAACATACGCTCACTGAGGGAGATTCCTCTGAAGTAAATCCTGCTCCAGCAGTTCCTGCTGAAGAAGTTTCCGACCAAAAAGATGCTCTAACACTGGATAAAACTGAAGAACAAGAAACAGTCGATACTACTGTTGAAACAGTAAAAGGATCACCAACAGTAGAAGAATCACCAACAGTAGAAGAATCGCCAAAAGTAGAAGAATCACCAATAGTAGAAGAATCACAACAAAATACATTTGAGGAAGTATCTCAAGAAACTCCCACTGTAAATGAAACAGTTCAAGAGGCTGTCTCTATAGACCAAACACCACAAGTTTCAGAACAGACTGCTGTTACTGAAACAGAACAAATAAAACACTCACTCACCGAAATAGTTAAAGAACAGGTACAGCCTAGTGACCAAAAGGCAGTTATTGAGGAAAAGGAATTGAGTGATATTCATACTTCAGATCTACCTGTTGAACAAAAGGAGGAACAAGTCGTGCAACCTTCTGTGCTTCCTGATGCAGAACAGAATGAAACGGAAAAAGTAAGCACAATACGTAATTTTTTAATTAGACTTTGATTACCGTGAATTTATCCTAACTTATTCTTTTGAATTAATGTAGTGTTGAAAAACAAGTAGGTATCTATATATTATAGTAAGTGAAGAGAAAACTTTCACCACTTTTTAAACATATTGCGCGCACGGGGGATTTGACATAGTTGAAGTTTCGGTGGTGAAGAGTGCAGAAAGCTGTATATATGTGTTACAAATACATTAAATTAAATGCCATTGAAACATATCAATTGCAATTGCAGAGAGAGACTGTTGTAGCCGACCACACTCACAAGCTGCTGACGCAGATGAGGTAAAGCTTTTCTTGGACTGTTATTTCATATGAAAAAACCTGGTTACACGATTATTGGAAAACAGATCCCATCTGCAATTTGAGGGGTTTTCACGATAATATGAGTAGAGATCGATTCCTTATCATACTTCGGTGCTCAAATTTTGACCAAAATAATCTCCAACAACCTATTCAGGATAAAATTTACAAAATACAATTTTTTCAATGATGAAATGCAGGCCTTATATGTAACGGAAGGATCTTTCACTTGATGAATCAATGGTATTATGACGCGGACGATTAGTTTTCAAGCAGTTTATAAAAAACAAAAGACACTAGTATGGAATTAAATTTTATGTTTTCACAGAACCTACTGGCATTGTATTAGATATATATATATATATATATATATATATATATATATATATATATATATATATATATATATATATATATATATATATATATATATATATATTAAATGATTTTATTAACATGTTCAATATGACAAAGTGGAAAACTTATAAATTAAAACAGTGTACATCTATACAAAATAGTAACAACAATACAACAAACAGGGCCGGATTTACGAATTTGCCGCCCATGGGCCCAAAGCATTTCGCCGCCGTCGCCTCCCAAACGCGACAATTCGCCAGACCTAAAATAAAACTATTTAAACATCAAAATCTTAAGAATAAATTTGAATAACATCTTAATAATGTCATAGCTTTATATAACCTCACTAACTATGATCTAGGAATAATGCTAATTACTACTTTGTTATATGGAATATTTGCAGAGAATCTATGATTTCCGTTTACACCTCAAGATATCGTTTTAACTGTCAAACTGAACATAGTACAATTACTGTTATCATAATTAACGAAAAAATATGGATTGAAAAAAAAGTTACATGCTTCGTCACTTGTTGCCGACTAGATTTAAAAAAATCAATTTCGTTTCTTTTCAAAGTGGATTGTAACATCAGGAAATTAAGAAATCAAAAACGATTCAATGATAAAACTGTTTATTGAGAGCTGAAACACTCAATTCATAGTGAAACTTTTCGAAAAGTTTAAACTAAAGTTTTCAGATTTTTACGCCTAGCCTTAATATTAGCGAATGTTTCAATTACATCAGTCAAGCTTACACGTCAAGTCTTTTTCTATGCTAAAACAGCTGTGTTAACTAACCTTTTCTGGCCAACAGTTGATCTTAAAAAATTATGTACTCGTGAAAGAGTAGAAAATGAACGTTCTGCTGTACAGTTGCTGGCTGGTGTACACCAAAACATCTTAAGAGCTACTTTTACTTACAATTGGATATGAGTCCTAGAGATCTTTTGACAAAATATATCTGTTCAATTGTGATAGCGATATCTTCTGTACTGGATGTCTTTTCTTTGCACAGACCTTCCAAATGATGACATTCAACAACAACAAAAAAAGAGCTTCAATGTCCGTTGAGTGATTAGTGTATAAATCTGAGTGAAAACAAAAATTCTGCATAAAACGCTCTTGATTTTTTAGCAAAATTCAACTGGCCTTCACAATTTGCCGCCCCTAAACATTTGCCCTGTGGCCCATGCCTAAATCCGGCCCTGACAACAAATGTTAATGAACAAACATCCCGAATCAGCTAGTGCTGGTCTTGGGATCAATATGTAACAGTACTCTATGACGAGATAGAAGGTATGCAATATTTACAATGAGAAATAAAATTTAGGATACACTAATGATATGATTGTCTTATACTGGTGTTCTCGACTCTTTATGCGGAAAAGGTCACTGGATAGAGGTTGTTCTGAGTCTGAAGCAGAATCAATCACCTTGGATGTGGCCGATCACTATATATTGACACCTTCTATACAAATATTGAACTAGCTGAGGAACTATTGGAAAACAATACTTGCACGGGATCATTGAATGTAAAGCGAAGAGGTATTCCTGTGGAAGTGAAAGGAACAAATTTAAAAAAAGGTGAAATGGTATCAAAGTATCTCAAGGGCATCTTAGTGCGAAAGTGGAAAGACAAAATAGAGGTATTATACTTATCCTCAGAGTTTGAGAATAACATGACCAGTGGCGGATTTACATATTTGCCGCCCGTAGGCTATTCAATTTTTGCCGCCTCCAAATTTTGATATCTTAGTCCACAATAATATCAATTTTCTATCAATAAAATTCCAACTTAAGTATCATTGAGAACTATGTACCGTGTTAGATCCTTGATTATTTTCACAGCAAAGAATGATCAAAAGCCATTGTTTTAAGCAAAACATATCTCAATCATGTACCACTTTTAAAGTAAGGTAAGGCATGTCTTTAAACTATACAATACTTACATAATATGAATAAAGCTTACATACAAAATATACATTTGGCGAAATGAATATAAATATTTATTATTACATTCACAGTTAAAAAAAATACAATAAATATATCTTTTCTTAATTATTTGATAGTACTTATTATAATTTAAGTAAAATTATAAAAGCATTACAATACTTTTTTGCGAGAATTTGAATTCGCAATTCGAAAATCAAAATACGATGTTTTCTCACACTAAACCGTACCTAACGAATACGATGTACAGAGTGGTCCAAATTGGACACTTTTGATAGGAAACACCAATTTCTAGAGGAGTTAGAGAAAAACTAGCCTACATGCTACGAGGTCGATTTTTGTGAGAAAATGAATGCCGCATACCACACATTCATATCTCGACTTGTTCGAAAGATACAAGGTGTTTTTCAAATTTGTGCATTTCTGACCTAACCCCGTAACTTGTTTATTTTTGTATATTTCTTATTTCTGTGAAAACATTCTTCAGGCACTTTTTTGAAAGGAATCCAATGGTGTTCCTAGTTTTTCATCAAAAAATATGGTTTAGAAGCTATGACATAAACTTGTGTTTTTTCTTATGGACCACCCTGTATTTTTTTACATATTCGTGTTTGAAATAAAATTCTCGTTTCAAATATATATAATAATTGCTACTTTTCTTTGAAAACATTCATTTTTTGGCAGTTTTCGAATTATTTTAGGTATATTTTCAAAATCTGGGTTGCCATGCCTGAATATGAAACAAATTACCTTAGCAACTGCAGTCTATGCGTACTGTCAAACAATTATTATTAAATGCAGTTTGCTTCACAAGTTTAGTGTGCTTCTTTGAACTGAGTTTTGAACTTACTAGAATATTTATCTGCATGTTAATTCAAAATGTATGATAATTACGAAAAATATGATATGTTAAAGTGTAATCACATGAAGATGCTCAGGCTGCCATTAATCTTTACTTTGACCGATATCCTGAAAGGAGACAACCGTTTCGGGATATTATGTTCACTAGATTGCAGCAAAACCTAGTTAATTACGGTTCTTTTTCAAAACCAAGGACAAAAGTTCACGAAGCCAGTAAGTAATAGAGATAGAGAGTTAGAAGAAATAACGGTTTTGGGGGAAATACAAAACCAACCCAATATTTCACTTCGCAAAATGTAGTTGAATACAGGTATTCCAAAGACTACAACAATGCGAATTCTAAATAAAAATAAATTCAAACCGTATCAAAACTTTGGACAGAACATCATATGGACTGATGAAGCATGCGTTAGCAACTCTTTCTACAATAGGACTTCCACATATTATAGTGGAGACACAAAATCAAGGCCGATACAGTTTCAGTGTTTGGGTCGGTAGTTTTAGAGGAAGGTTTATCGGTCCCTATATCTGTGAGGGTAACCTTACAGCAGCGGGATATTTGGAAATATTGCGGGAATTTGTTGAACCAATAATGGATGATTTGCCATTACAACAAATTGGAGAATACTTCCAACAAGACAAGGCACCGTGTCATAACGCACACATCATAACGGCGTATTTAAACGAAATATTTACGGACAATAATTGGCTTGGCAACCGGGGTCCTGTTCATTGGGCGGCAAGATCCCCCGATCTTACACCTCCAGATTTTTACCTCTGGGGAAGAATAAAGGATTTCACATATAAACGCCATCCTGATTCCAGAGAAGCGTTGGAAGCAGCAGTGCGACATGCCTTTCGTGCAATACCAGCGATAGAATTGATAAATGCTGTCAATAATGTTAGGAAGCGAAGTCATGTTTTGATTTAAATGGTGCTCAATTCGAACACATGTTGTAAATAGTTTAAAAATATTGTTGTACTTGTTATTCTATCTTTTGATTAAATTAATGAGTTATTACAAAATAGGCAGTAAATATTCTTTTTAACAGCTGTTATGTAGAACTATATTGTTTCGTATTTAGGCATGGCTACCCAGATTTTGAAAATTCATCTAACGTAATTCGAAAACAGCCACAAAATGAATGTTTTCCAAGAAAAGTAGCAACTATTATATATATTTGAAACGAGAATTTCATTTCAAACACGAATATGTAAAAAAATACAGGGTGATCCATTAGAAAAAATACAAGTTTATGTCATAGCTTCCAAACCATATTTTTTGATGAAAAACTAGGAACACCATTGAATTCCTTTCAAAAAAGTGCCTCAAGAATGTTTTCACAGAAATAAGAAATATACAAAAATAAACAAGTTACGGGGTTGGGTCAGAAATGCACAAAATTGAAAAACACCTTGTATCTTTCGAACAAGTCGAGATATCAATGTGCGGTTTTCGGCATTCATTTTTTCACAAAAATCGACCTCGTAGCATGTAGGCTAGTTTTTCTCTAACTCCTCTAGAAATTGGTGTTTCCTATCAAAAGTGTCCAATTTGGACCACTCTGTACATGTATATTATTTAAAAAGCAACTCATCACAAAGAAAAATGATCACTGAGCTCATAAAAATTATTTTTCTAATTTTAACACATAAATATATAATCATATATAATTTTGAACTAGTTACTATAAAACTTAAGCGATATTCTAAAAATCTAAAAAAATCCATACGCTCTACCGTAATCCACGGAACTATACCAGTATTCCAATCCAGCTGCAACCAACATTACATTTTTTCGATGAGCACCGGCGGTTGAGCCTCGAGTCCACATATCCCCCAATGACGGCAATGCGAGATGACGTAATCCGCGGTCGGCGGAGAAGACTGCTACGGACTCAACGTGTCTGGGTCCGCAACCCCCATGAAGATTACCTGTTGTGTTGGCGGATGGTTCTGAGGGCTGTATTGTTTTTTCTTTTCCCGATTTTATAAACTTAATGAGGTTGCGTGAGTTAGAAAAAGTTGTTTTTAGCAAATTAAGTTTGTAGGAAAAAGTTGACTTAAAAGATAATGGACGTCCGACCGCAGTTTTGAATATAATTCAGGAACAGAAAGGATTTAAAAATCGGCCGGGTTTTAGGCAAAAATTTGATGGAAACATGAAAGTGATGCTTTTTTTTGTTTTGTTTGGTTGATATTTGGAGGCGATGAAAATTGGATAGAGGTAGGAGTTCGTGATCTTAAACATTTGGTAAAAGATTAAAAAACATGGAAATTCCGCAAAGCATAAAAACAGTCTATTAAATTTTCAGCTCTTGGGAAATGTGAATATGGAGTCTTTTTTACGCAAGGTTTATGCAGATAAGACGAATATCCGTTTTTTGCACCTGCACGAATGCATTTTGTTAAAAAATTATTGATTTAGATAAATCGATGAATCCCTTGAAGATATTCTATTGGCTAAAGATTTGGCCTAAAACCCAAAACACAAAATGTATAACTCAATATTAGTTTTGCTTTTTATATAAAAAAAGTAATTTTAATGCCATATCGTATGGATTTTTGAAGATCGTGTTCACAGTAAACACAATAACTTTCGAAAAAATAATTTTTTCACTTCAATTTTTTTTTAATGTACTCAATCGACTGGAGAGAAATCGTTGTATAATAAATTGTAGTATTGTTTTATCTTATTATAATTAATTCATTCTGATAGGTATTTTCTGAAAAAGTTGTCGTTGTGAAATAATTCGTGTACGACATGAGCGCTTAAGGCATGCTCATTTGGATTTTCCAAACTTTTTCTTACTACAAATAAAATAATTAACTGATGAAATTTATCAATTTTCTAATCAGAATATTGTCTAACTTCATATTTTGTGGAGGTAATTTTTTTATTGTCATTCGTTCAAATATCAGTTATTCGATGAATTTAAACCAAAAGACTATAATATCTCTATAAGATATTGAACTAGTTTTTTATTTAATAAAAATTAGTCAATTTCAGTCAGTATTTTTTACGCATAAAGAAATAACTTTCTGAAATTGAATTTGGCAGTTTACAAACTTGCTGCAGCAGTCATGATTAGACCATCGATATTACCTATAGGTATCAAGATTGAGTTCCGTAAGATCTCATAATTATTAGGTACACGGAGAAAAAATTATAGCAGTTATCAGTGAAAAAAATATGTAAAAATAACTAAATTTCGACTAAAATATCGAATCGCTATTGCGATATTCTAAAAATTCATGATCATTAATGTATAATTAATAAAGCGTTCATCAATTATTTATGTAGAGATGTTGAAATATTTATTATTTAGCGCTGTATATAGGATTATATTTCTATTTTTGTTAAATATTTTAATTTCTCTCCAATTTTCGAAATTTGTATTTTGTGTGTATAATAATTTTTTTTTCAATTTGTAAATCGAAATAAAAAATTATTTATGAACTAAATTTGCCGCCCCTTAAAATTTGCCACCCTAGGCTCCAGCCTACTCAGCCTGCTGGTAAATCCACCACTGAACATGACAGAAATTGAGAACAGAAGAAGACAAAAACTGAACAAGACATTACCAATTTTAGAGTATAATAAAAATATGTGCGGTGTTGATCACACAGATCAAATCTTCTCATATTACCCCTTCGAAAGGAGAACAATCCGATGGTACAAAAAGGTAGCGATATACATTTTTCAGGTAATGCTACTGAAATCGTTCAACTTTTCCAATGATTTTCTGGTAGAAAGATTTCCCTATATGATATGCTGCTGAACGTAATTAGAAAGCTTTTGAAAAAGAAGGTAGGTACTAAACCTTAAATAGTAAATAGACAATACTTTCCTACTGAGATAACTTCCAAAAAGGATGAAACAGGAGAAGATGACGAATATGTTCAGTGAAAAATATAAGAAGAGGTACCATATTTGAATGCTCCACTTTTTCGGATAAACCTGGTTTGTGCCCAGGTAAATTTTATGTAGCATATCATTCATAGTTTCTAGTTTCAATGACCTTGACATTTTTTGATATTTTGTGTTCATTTCTTTTAGAGTTTATTTATTATTTATAGTCTTTTATCAATAAAAGAGTTTGTGTTTAAACATTATCTTTCTTTCCTGTAAAACTAAACAAAATCGAATAACGCGGATTTGCGCCATTCCGCATAGAGAGATGAAATTACTACCACAGTGCTCATGACGCGGATCCGCGTTTGAAAAAAAGAATGAAATATGTGATTATCTTATCCAATTACGTCACTTAATCAGTAATGACATTTCCGAGCTTGAATTTTCACAAAAAAAAACATAGTGAGCTCCCGGCTATGAGGACGTGAGCAGTGGAAGTGTTAAAAGAAACCATTACAACTAGGAATTATATAGTGGTGTAATTGCTAGGTAATCCTCGAGAAAACTTGTACAAATTACATCAGGTATTGGGTGGTATGAATAAAACAAGATTATAAACTCCGAGATTTTTTTCATGAGCATGAGCATAAAATATGAGTTTGTACTACACTTCATATAAATAAAAATATTTCGATTCGATGATTTTCTGCTCCTAGTACCTACCTACATAGAGTAGATACTCGATGTATAATTTCCAAACTTGTCAGAGCCTGTTCGATAGTGGCTTTAATATTGATGCAATGATGTCCTTTGCGATAAATGTATACATCACCATGAAGAGGTGGTTTTTTATTTTTATGTTTGTGCAATCGATCCCACCCACGGCACATGGAAAAATGTAGGTACTTTGTTTACCATCTTTCTTTGGCTTCTATTACATCCGCCGGAGTGCGAGGGAATTTTATCCACTGTCCACATTTTTCTATCATCTATTCAGCAACTTGCGTCACATCTTTAGAAACAAAAGTTTGGTGAAAATCAATATCTTCCCCTATTCCTGTTTGAAAACCGGGATCGCCCACATATCTCCAAAATATTTTCATTTTTTCAGTGTTGTGTATAGCATAACCTCTTGTTTCTTCCGTTTCTACACCAAAAAGTTATTTGATAGCCACTCGATATTTTCTTTGCTAAATCTATACAATACTTTAAAGTCACGTTCATACGTACTTCTTGGTTTATAATATATTTATTTTTCACTTGTATATTATATGTTTATTTCACCTTGGGTACGGTTGCTATAAACACACTCATTATGCCCTAGGGCGTAATGAGCGGGCGTTATGGATCATAACGCCCGCTAATTGTACGAGGAGAAATGAAGCAACTTCCATTGATTGAATACTTCAAAATCCTTGTCGTATACGACTCTGGATTTCTCCGGCAATGAATTATTCGCAGCTTTGGCTGCATTTTCTATGATATTCTTCGGTAAATTTAGTTTCATTTCCATTATTTTTATAAGACTACACAAAGAAAGCAGCAATGACATTCACTAAATATGATGACAAAAATATTCACAAACGTCAAAATATCAACAAATGACATGCTTACTATGAGAAGGAAATTGGAATCGGCCGATTGCTTCCCTCCGGGCGTTAGGATCTATGTAACCCACTTGGTACATAAATAACTATTTTGAACGCAAATTAAGCACGAACTCAGCCATAGTACTGCCGCGGTCAGACGTCTGATGACTATCAGACTCCAAAATTATGGAGTAGATTCTCATCCTAAAGAGCATCAACACATTTTTATTCATATCAAAAATGAATATACTCACAACGAATTGTACATAAGAGTATCTACTCAAGCGGAGTATCTGCTTTTAGTTTTTATTCATACCACGTGTAGTATTTGCTCCACATATTTTTGAGTATAAAATATATGCTCATTTTTATTCATAAGGCCCATTGAATATATTCAGCAACAATTTGAACAATTTTTCTCGAAGGATTACGTACCAATCACTCCACTTTAAAATTTCTTGTTCTCATCATTTCTTTTAGGTACGTACCTACCAGGGGCGGCTAGTCAAAGGAGGCTAAGGAGGCTAAGCCTCCTCAATAATATTCCGTGTATCACTAATATATATATTATATTGAATAGTCAGCATTCAGCATATTCATATTAATCAAAATCATATTATTTTATGCACCTACCTTCCTTTCAACCTACATTATATAATATAATTTATCAATTAAGATAGAAGGCAACGCTGCAGAAGGTTTAGAAAGGTATATTCTCAACGTTCATTATGCCTGCCACAGAAAAGCAAACAACGATGCAAATACTCCGAATGAATACTTCATTGCAATAGAAAAGCAAAACACATGTAAATGGCAACACGGATAGGAACCCAGTCTTATACAATGTCGACCAATCACAACTATAGAATTTCGCGTGACATCGAGTGAATTCGTTGGAAAGCATTTATTTAATCTTAGTGTGATCGTAGTGACTAATGGCCGAAAACAGCTTGTTTACTTATATTGCTCGCGTATTGTTTTAAAATGAGTTTGGTTACTGAAGTTAATTTCAAAAATTTCAATGGTGACTTAGTGGAATATTTGTTATCCCATAACTTTAGTGCACTAAGTTATGAGAATAAAGTTTTGATAAAAACATTGCGACCTACCCCTGAATTAAACAATTTGGTGCAGCGTAACAGACAACAAAACCGCGGTTTTAATACAAGAAATTATGAGAGACATCCTTGCCTAACCGGATCACGGGTAAAAAATAAATTATTTTGTTGGCAGTGTTTGCTTTCTACTAGGGAAAATGACTCTGTTTGGGGCCGCTTAGGATTTGAGGATTTAATTCTATAGTTGAAAGTGAGGAATTTTTCACCGATAAAGTAACTTCAAATACCGCACGCGGATTGATATCTTACTTACAAGATAAGGAATTTATATATTTTTTAAACATCTTTATATTAATTTTTGAACCGAAATAGTTTTTCAAATCTTACAGCACAAGTTTTCAGATGTAATTTACTCACGAAATCGGCTCAAGTTTCTTTTGGAAAAAATTTCAGAATTTTATTTTAAAAAACTATTTTCTGTATTTCAAACTACTGATGATACGACTTAATTTAGCCCAAAACGAAAGAAATTCAGTTACGCAGATATGGAGCTTCACTATAAGCAAATATTTTATGAAATTTTGGATACTATTAGGGGTCAAATAGAAATAAGGTTCTCTGATTTGAAAGAACTGCATTTCTTCGACTTACTCAATAAAAATTTGTTAACCGGATTTTCGGCTAATTTTCCAGATAACCTTTTGGAAAATGTATGTCAAATATACACTTTTTTTGATAAGGTGGCCATAAAAAGTGAACTGTGTGTTGTTTATAATGACAATGAAATTTAGGGGCAAAATGAAAATCATGTGAGGACTATTAAATACCTTTTTAATAATGATTTGAATCAAGATTTACCCCAAGTTTATAAACTCTTATGTCTAATTGTTTCTATTCCGGTGACATCGGCTTCCGTAGAGCGCTCGTTTTCCACTCTTAAAAGAATTAAAACTTATTTACGAAATTCAATGAGCCAAGATCGTTCGAAAAATATTAGTTTGTTGTCTATTGAAAAGGAATAGGTAAAACTTTTGGCGAAAGACAAAAAATTTTATGAGGATATTATGGATCATTTTGCTAACGTTAAAGATCGCAGAATCCCGCTAATCTTCAAAAATATATAATAACTTTTTATTTGCTCTCACCAGCTGTTAACAAATTCGTTAAGTAGGTAGGTGGGTACATATTTTGTGTAAGAAAAAAATTTGATGAATCGATTAATTGGCTGAGAAGAGTTTTTGTGAATATTGTAAATAGAAGTTGTAGGTCTCAAGGTAGACACTCGAAAGTGAAAACAAATTAATAGCTTAGGGTGCTTGTGTTACTTTGATTTTCTTTAAATTATAAGGTGGTTGACCTTGAAATCCTAAAAATTTTCGCCTATGGTGTATTTTTTAACACCTCTTGTAGCCTCCTCAAACCAAAACCTCACGAGCCGCCACTGGTACCTACTAAACATTTATGTAAAATGAGATACCAACATTTTGGTATTCCGTTCTATCTGATGAAGTGTGGTGAGACGCCGCGTCATATTTTCAATAGTAGTAATCGTAACGTAAGTAACGGCCTCATCAATTCGAAATTTGCTATTCCTTTCGTTATATTTGATGTATTAAATAGCTGAAAAAATTAATTAAATTAACAAACAATTTATAGTAATAAATTAAAATAAATGAAAAAATAGTAATAAATTCAGAACACACGAGTAGAAAATATAATTGAACCAATAAACGAGGATGAATATTTCGAGGCACTTAACCATGGGAAAAATAGTGCCCCAGGTTTCGATAACTTACCAAGACAACTCCTGAAGAAACTAGAACATTCAGTACATCTAGAAATAATGAGAATATATAATTTCTGTCTCCTCAATTCACATTTCCCAAGATTATTTAAAAATGGAATATTAATTACCATCCATAAATCTAAAACAGATTCAAGAAACTTGGAAAACTATAGACCAATCACCTTACTCCCGGTGATGGGAAAAAATTTCGAAAAGATATTGAAAAATAGACTAAATAAAAGTCTGGGAAGAGCTATCCCTCTATACCAGTTCGGATTCAAAAACAACACTTCAACTATTCATGCACTAATTATCCTCACTTCCAATATTCAAACTAATCAAAAAAAGGGCAATCATTCCGCTGCTATTTTCATGGATATAAAAAAGGCCTTTGATAGTGTCTGGCACGAGGGTTTAATATATAAGTTATGTCAGCTACAATGTCCAATATATCTAGTAAAGCTAATAGACGAGTTTCTATCTGATCGAACCATCCAAGTGAAAGTCAAGGGAGAGTACTCAGAAGAATTTACTCCACAACAAGGCCTACCTCAAGGCTCCCCTCTTTCACCATGCCTCTACAACCTCTTCTGTGCGGACATATACAGTCATCTCCCCGAAAATAACGGACAAATAAACAAAAAAGCCTACATATTACAATTCGCAGATGACACGGCCCTAATATCGCATGGTGGTTCAAGGAAGGAGTCTATTAACAAACTTCAAGAGCTGACAAACAAAATCACAGCATGGATGCGGAAATGGAGAATTCTTCCTAACCCAGCTAAATCGAATTTTATCATATTCAACCACAAGATAAGCGTAAATTCTCCAACGGTCAAGCTCAACAATGTAACTCTACATCCCACAAGCAAAGGCAAATATCTAGGAATTCAAATAGACAATAAGCTCAACTTCAAAGCCGAAACAAAATTGAAGAAACAAGCCACAATAACCAGAGCAAAACACTTCAGGTCACTAACCTACAAAAAAGAAGGAATAAGCATTGGCACTGCGAGCAAAATCTACAAAATGATATGTAGGCCTCTATTGGAATACGGACACTCACTATTTCTAAATGGAAGCAAGGCAATACTGAAGAACATAGAAATAGGGGAAAGAACCAGCCTTCGCAAAATAACAAAATTACGAAACCCAAAAAAACCATCTTCATAACCCATCCAATGAATTGCTGCATGAAGCCACACAAATAGAGCCGATAATCGATAGAATTAACAGACTCAGCAAAAAATTCATCTCTATCATAAATAACAGAAATATCATCCAACCACTTCTCCATCAGTACAACAGGGAAAATCCACCGAGGAGGAGGCGGCCGGCCACCCCTCTGTTCGATCACCTATGTGAACTATAATACAAAAATAAACTCGCACTATGCGAAAGAAATAAAAATATAATATAATTATAAAATTATTGTAACTGGCTGGAAGACTTAGGTCGATAGCCCTTTGGAAGTTTCCAATAAATATTATCTCTCTCTCTCTCTCTAGTAATAAATTTATAATTAATATTTTTTTGTAATAGTTATGAATATAAAAATTTTATTATCTATTATTATGAATGTATAAGCCAATTATGAACTAAATCAGTACATTCAGTCTTATAGTAGGGGAGCCCAAGCGGGGATTTACTCGAGCGGGCAGAATAACATATTGGTTGAAACCTTGCACCCTGTTGAGTATCCCCACCATACATGAACCCTCAATATGAAGGCGTTCGTCTAGGGCAGCCGATCAGATTAGTAAAAAAAAATCGTTCGTTCGAAAAACTCAAGCGCGTCAGATTAAGGCAAGGTGAGTTAATTACATGCAGAGGAGTATGCATTTCACTAATCTGATGATTTGCACGTGGCATAAGGAAATAAGAGACTAAAAAGGTTACAAAAATAAAACGTCACCTTGACATTCTCGAGCACGGTTAAATTTTTATTTTTATTTTGAAGGAAATGTCACGATTTTTTTTTGAATTTTTGAAAATCGGCGATGAGCTTTGGTCTCGTACGGTCATCCCCACCATGCAAACCGGCAGATTAACTTACCTTCTTTATAAACGACGATGTGGGGTGAATAAACTATTTATATCTGACGCTCTCGAGTAAATCTATATAACGATTTTTTTACATTTTTGAAGATCTGCACACGTTTTCCCCCCCAGTGAAATGGCAGACATCATATAACCTTTTTTTCGTTTTAACATATAATCTTCACAATCCAAAAGGTCCCCACGACGCTAGAGTAAATACCCATTTAGCATCTCGGGCTCCCCTACTATTAGTAATGATTGCTTTGTTGTGTTTAAAGTAGGCCAGATATGTTTGCTATTGAATTTTATGTGAGTGTCTCGAAAAAACGGCATCGATAGTGTTCCTGTATCTTGTTGTAGATTTCGCCTGATCGTTTTTACTTCTCAAATCAAATTTACCCCGAAGAAATTGTAACACATTCATCAGAAAAGTTGATTTTGAATCGCTACTTGTTTTATTGAAAAAAAGTGCAGATGTTAAAATAAATTTTCCCTTTAATTATTATTCATGGCGCTTCATGATTATCACCACACGAATAAATAGTAGATTATTAATCTTACGTAATCTAAAATAATACACTGATATTCTACTTATATATTTGTATTTATATAGAGTATCTTACTTAAACTCACAAACACTGATTCTTAAATGACTTCATCGTCGCTATCCTCAACATCTACTGAATCACTTTCACAATTCATTTTTCATTAATAAAATAATAGCTATACGGATATACGAATACAGGTGACGCGGACGCCTAGCCGAGCTGTCGGGTCGGACACAGGTTATGGTTCATGTAATTCTTCACAATATTGTAAATAAAACTTCACAGTTTTTGATACTTCTCATTACGCATCACCAGTTCGCCATTTCCTCACTTTCACACTATGTAAAATTTCTAATTCCTTCTGTATTCGTTGGATTACGTGTTATTTGTGACATGGTAAGTGTATGAGATCCTGAGCATGAGGCGATAGCATCATATTTCAAAGGCTTCCAAGCGTTTAGATGTAGCATCTGTCAAGGTCCAGGCTTCCACTCCATATAGAAGCGTGGAGAATACGTAAAACTTTAGGACCCGTGTTCTTATAGCAATATTCAAGTACATGTTACATAGGACTTTTCTAAGGCTGTTAAAGACAGTTCTGGCTTGTTCTATGCGGCATCTGTTCTCCCGTGAGTGATCCCATTCCTTGTTCAGGCTGCAGCCCAAATATGTTATCGTATCTGCTATTTCCAAGATTTCGTTATTGGCCCTAAACTGTTGGTACTGCGCCTCATCGTCTCTGCTAACTAGGAGAATTTTGGTCTTCTTGCAGTTAAGCCTCATACCATATATGTCACATGCCTCCACCACTCAGTCTATTAATTCCTGTAATCCCTCAGCACTCTCTGCCATGAGAACTGTATCGTCCTCAACCTTAAGTTATTGATGGTTTCCCCATTGATCTTAATGCCTTCTTCTGTTTCACTGAGCGCTTATCTGAACAGTATTTCCGAATACGTGTTAAACAGAATTGGTGACAGTATGCGTCTCTGACGCACTCCCTGATTCACTGTAAATTCTTGGGAGGATTCGTTGTCTATACGTACAGTCGCTATCTGGTGTAAATACAGATTAGTTATGAGGCGCAAGTCTTTGTTTTCGATACCAGATTCCATCAATATCTGAAATAATTTGTGGTGTTGCACCTTATCAAACACCTTCTCGAAGTCTATAAAACAAGCGTAGACATCGCAGTTTACATCCCTGGCTCTCTGTATCAGGACCTGTATAGAAAATAGAGGTTCTTGCGTTCCCATTCCATTTCTGAATCCGAACTGAACCTTGCTCATGTTATCTTCGAGCTTTCTATATATGTGTCGATCATTGTAAAAGTGGTGTAACTCCATAATTTTCTAATTCATATTTTATTGCATAATAGGTTCACAATTAATCTCATCTTCCAGTATAAAAGTGAAGCAACTCCACTTATTCTTCTATACCGCCATAGATGTCGTTACTGGTTCCGTCAAGGAACATATTTTACCTATTATTCACTTTAACAGTGAAGTAAGTCACAAGTCACTTTTATAATGAAGTAAGTCCGGACCTAATTCACTTATATTGTGACACATGTTCGACAATTCGTGATAGTTTTCTTAAGTATTTGAAAAATGAGTTTTTTTTATATTTATATAATTTGGGAATACATTGTTTCAATAATAAAACAGGATACATGAACGTCTGGAATGAGGTAGGCGAGGTTCTCAAGACATTGCAGTCTGTCTCGTCAAACACTTGAAAACTTACGCGGCTCTACAAAATCACATAATTATGTATTCAGATTCTTGCACTGGACAAAATCGAAATATAAAGACCACACTTTCACTGTTAAAGCTAGTACAAGACCCGGACAATAGTATCGCTACAATAGACCACAAGTTTTTAGTGTCTAGTGTCAGGCATTCTTATTTACCTAATGATGGGGAATTTGGGATCATTGAGAGGGCAAGTCGCCGCATGGACAAATTTATAGCCCGGAACAATGGATGGATATTATAAAAAATGCTAAGCGCAAAGAACCTTACTTTGTTGTTACGGAAATAAAAAATTCCGACTTTATAAGCACTGCTGCCTTAGAAAAATCTATAACCAATACAAAAAAATAACTTGCAGTTACGACTTCAGCTGGCTGAATATTAGATGGCTGAGGTTTGAAAGAAATCATCCCTTACAATTTCTATTTAAAGAGACGTTTAACCCAGATACGCCACATCTATCTAAAAAGCAGCAAGGACGACCTGTCTCC
The DNA here is from genome assembly GCA_030704885.1 of Cynegetis impunctata. Taxonomy (NCBI): domain Eukaryota; kingdom Metazoa; phylum Arthropoda; class Insecta; order Coleoptera; family Coccinellidae; genus Cynegetis; species Cynegetis impunctata. The sequence goes on from JARQZK010004345.1 coordinate 840,880, forward strand.
TTGTTCAATATTCAACAAGACCCACTATATCAATCAAAAAGACCTATTACTAACGCTAAAAAAAATGATATGCTCGATCTTCTCCGTATATTCCTCCAATACACCACCAATTTTACAAAAATCTGCCAGTAGATATTCCAACTCGGTCAAGCACACGTAATGCTGATGAGCGTTCATCTGATGACGAAATAATATACGATTAAAATACTAAACGAAATGACATTATGTTTGACTATGTCACTTTAACAGTGAAGTAACTCCAGAAAAGAAAAATGTTTTTTCTTCTATTAAAAAAGTTTTAATTTTTTTTAAGTTACTATCTGCTGATATAATCTTTGATTTGTCCTAAACAATTAAATATATAAAACATTGAACAAATATTTGTGTTTATTTTAATAAACGTCAATTAGCAAAACCTTTCGTTTCTCGAAACTTAATTACAAGGAGATAATTCACTATTACAATGAACGACACATATACGAGAGTGAATTATGTTGAGTAGGATTTTCAATGTATAACTCATCAAGCTTATAATTCGGTAATCAGAGCACCTTTATGTTTTACATTGTTTATTTCCTATATTTTTCGCTTGGTCAATAAAGTGTATAATTTTAAGATCATAAAGCATATTTTGATTTGATTTGAGTTTTAGGCCTATCTTTCATTCGCTATGTACCTGGATGGTGAAACGTGCGGTGAGCAACTTCGTTCCAAGAATTTTATCCAAAGCTTTCTTTGATTTCCTTAACGATCTTAATAAGTTATTACATCGAATGTATTGTTAAGATCTATCACCTTTCATTGTTTTCAAGCTAGCCCACCAACTTCCGTTTGGATTCACAACTTGAAAATTGATTCGAAGAGGAGAGTATTTCTTGGAACATGTTTCGTTATATCTTAGAGATGTCATACGACGTAAATACTATCCCTTAATTTGAGTTTTAGTTATGGATACTTAAATCTGACTAAATAAAACACAACTATTTATTCACAATGATATCTCTTCAGATCGTCAATGCCACTGAGTCTGCACAAGGCGCCGATGGAGGTGTTAAAATCGGAAAAGAGGAAGGTGAGAATATAAACGGCTATTTATCCAAAGTTTTCTATTTTCTAATACGCATTCCAGGTATTCCGGAAGAATTGTTACAAGAGAAAGGAATACCATTAGAAAAAGAAGGTAGGTATAGGAGCAAACATCTACGGAAATGGCAATGATTTGTTTTGGAAACTGTGAAAAGTTGTACTACTCGAATTTCATATTTTCAATGATTTTATGACCACTTCCCATTTTCAGATAGAAAATCTATGATTCCTGGTATAGATGAGCTTGTTCAGCCTGCTACACCTACTACGCCAATCAGAGCAGAAACTGAAATTGAACATATAACAAGTAAAATTTATGAAAACATATTTTTATTAGACAAAAAACTTTTTTTTTTATATCGAAATAATGAAATTGAAACCTTTAATTAAGGCATATAAATAAGAATTGGAAAATAATAAAATAATAGATTGGGCAATATTAGCTTAAAGAGGGTAGAGTTTCGTGTGATTCTGAGTTTGAATTTTCAGGTATGGACCCAGACATGTCTCGTCTAAGTCTGCATGCAGTAGAACTTCCGGAAATTAGAGGACTGGCCGAGCTCGAATATCTTGATCGCAAAGAGTCAGTAGCAGTTTCAGTTATAGAAGAAGATTGGATGGGTATAGTATAGAATTATTAACTCTATTCCAGATTACGTTCGAAGACTCTTTCGTTCTTAATATTGACAGCATTGTTAAAGGCTACATTATATATATATATATATATATATTTATATATATATATATATATATATATATATAGATATATATATATATATATATATATATATATATTATATATAATATATATATGGTTTCCCTTACCTTCTAATCATAACATTTTTGAATGTTAATATTAGACTGAATAGTATATAATAAATAACTAGCAAGACAAAGCAGCCTTTTTTTCAATTTTTTCACATCAATAAATGTCAAAGAAATTTCAATTAAGAATATCGAAGTAAAACGTCAACTCTTTAATAAAATCGAGTTTTTTAAGATTCAACCAGCCTGTTATTGCTAATAATTATCAAGAGATTAAAAATAGATCACAGGCAACAACAATTCGAATAAATAATTTATATATAGATATATATATATATATATATATATATATATATATATATATATATATATATATATATATAATATATATATATACAGCAGTGGCGTAGATAGCTTTTTGCGATGGGGGGGGGGGATATGACTTATTGCAAAATTTCATAAGTTTTTCATCTAAAGTTCTATTTTTGTTGATAAAAATAATCTGTCATGTAAGTAGTACAAAATGAGCAGAACAGTTAAATAAATTCCAAAAAATTCAAATTATTTGAATTGGAAAAAATTTATTAAAAATCAGTGAAAAATTGAATCACTTATATTTAATTGGATATAATTATACATCATGGAAAATATTCTTGGGAAAATCAGAGCAGCAAATCTAGTTTTCGGCGTTTTTTAACAATTCATTTATTACTTCGTCAGCTCTGATTCCATTGTCACGATGAATTGCGAGAGCAGCCAAAACAATAACAAAAAATTGGACAAACATGAGTTTTTAATTCGCGATGAATTTTATATATTCAGAAGGGTCATTACAAGTCCATTTATTTTATCGTGCTCCTTTGAATCGTTTTTATTCGCTTCAAACGATACCGGCAAGTAGCTAATATTCTGAGCAACATGATATTCGAAAAAAAAAAATCTAGGCATTCATCCAGCTCTTTTATTGAATTTTTAGGCTTAACATCGCCTCTATGAATTAAATATTTCTTCCACACTTTCAACTAACGAGAAGAACAGGTGTGGCAGTAAGAAATTTTTGATAAAACTCGTCACTTTTGATAAATTTATCAGCTGCTTTGTCAATTTCGTATAAATCGTGCTTGAAAAACACCGAAAATCTTTCTAATACATATATTATAGTCAACTTTCTTCAGCAGACTCAGAAAAATATGAGCAAGGTGTCACTCGATTCGGAGTGGCATGTAGATGTTTTTTGAGAAAAATAAAAATTTACGTAGTTTTGTAACATCGAAATGAAATTCTTTTTATAGTTTTAATGATCCGTTTTTTATTATCAGAAGCTACAAGGAAATGGTTATTTTTCAATGTTCATCTCCTATTGTTTCAAAAATTTTTATAAACGAATGCGTTGTTTATAAGAGAATCAAAAAAAAAAAGTTATGATGAATTAAAGTGTTCAATTTTGCAACTAAGTAAATTGTTAGTAAAAAACTACAAAATGAAATTTTTAAATTCGGGAATCTATTCTGCAGTCTTTGGAAACTTGCTCCAAGAAAGGAACAAAAAATCAGATCTAAAAAACTATTGCATAACTGATTGAAAAATCGCGATAAAAACGTTTTGTGGCTGGATTATTGTTCATTTACCTATCCAGTAAGAACGTGAAATTTTTCATTCCTTAATTTTATATTTAATATACCTAGTTAAATACTTACTTCCCGTTACTTTCGCTAGATTACATGTTTTCGGCCGTATATTTACCCCTCTGAGAAAATTATAAATATTAATCCTACAGTTCCAGAAGACTTTCTTTTAGAAAATGTCCTCCTCTTTTTATATCTTTATTTAGATGTCAAAAATATCAATTAGTTTTTGAGATAATTTTTTCTTTCAGTAAATTGATTATGACTTTTACAATTTTCTTAAACGGAACTTATTTTTTCAAACAATATCTACATGCTCTTCCGAATCGATTAACACCTTGTTCATATTCTTCCGAGACTCATGAAAAAATGAACAAAAAAGGCACTTGTTGAATAGACTATATTCTCCTGATTAGAAAATCCTTCTCCAAGATCCATGATGTATAAGTCCGGAAATGGATTGAACGCCATCACAAGAAAACTTTTACTAACTCGACAATTTTTATTAAATTCAAAATATTATGGGATAATTAAATTGACAATCAAAGCCAAGATTTAGTCATATTTTGATACCTACACTACTTCAAAAAATATTCCAGATATTAAATATTGATTGAAAATCTTCTATGAGCAGAAGTCACGCTCCTCGAATGTAAACAAGAATTTAATCGGTCACTAGGACCAAAAAACGTATGTGAAATGGAAAATTTTATTTACCAAGGAAGAAGTCAACCAAAACCTCCTTGCACTTCTTCTCTTTCTAAATTTTGTACTACCTATACTATTGAACGAAACTGGTCGTGTTTTAGATACAATACTATACTATTGAACAAAAGCTCGAGCAGTTTTGTTTAATAGTAAGAAAGTACAGCATACAATTTAGAAAGAGAAGAAGTACGAAGAGATTTTGGTTGACTTCTTCCTTTCGAAATAAAAAATTTTCCATTAAAGCCATTTGAACTTTTTTAAACACGTTTTTTGCTCATAGTGACCGATTTTCATATAATTGCACATACATAATATCAAAAGAGGTGTGTAGCGCTTAGTAAATTTCATGTAAACCTAAATACGTAGATACGAAGACTTTTATTCATTTCTATAATTTTTCTTAGCTCATGGGGGGGGATTGATCCCCTTGATCCCCCTCCCTCTATCTACGCCAATGATATACAGTGTCCGCCAAAATTTGGAACCATATGGAAAACTTTTTTAACTAATGGTTTCTCAAACAATTTTATCCTGCATAAAAGTTGGTGCATTCGATTAGACTAAATACGAGCATAGCAGTTTTTATCAGTGGCGTGTGGTTATAGTAGGGGAGCCCACGATGCTAAATGGGGATTTACTCGAGCGTCGTAGAGACCTATTGGGTTGCAAAGCTTAGATGATAAGAAGAAAAAAATGTTATATGTTATATACCTTTACATCGGTGGGGGAAGCGGCTATAGATTTTTAAATATGTAAGAAAAACTGTTGCATGGACATCCTCGAGCGCGTCAGATATTAATAGCATCAATGCCCTACGTATTTTTAATAATGTACGTATGTTAATCTGATCGTTTGCATGATGCGGGTGGTTGTATGTAAGGGTTGAAAATGAAAAAAAAAGGAGTGTTAAGTGCACCAAAAAAAAGCTCTCATTCACTAATCTGACGATTTCGATGGGACGCAAACTCGCGGCCATTTTCATAATATGCAAAAACAATTCGCCATTTTGAAATACTCAAGCGCGTCAGATTAAGATATATATGGTTCATCTTTATGTTCTAAACGTACTGTCTCATAATCTGACGATTATCTAAAGGGATTCGCCTGATCTGACAAAAAAAAATTAGAAAAACGGTTCACCTTAAAGGCCATCCCTGCAACTTCCCGCTAATTCCATTCCTGGGCGCTTAAAATTGTACTTATGACATTTTTGAGCTCAAAATATAATTTATGTGATATTTTGAGCTCGCTAAGTTCAAAGAAATAATATTTCTATGCATTTGAGCTCTCCCAGCTCGAAAGTCTGATAGAAGTTTCATAGAACACTATTTTTGGAATTTTCAAACTGCAATAACTTTTGAATGGATCAAGCAATTTTCACGCGGTTGACGGCATTCGACGCAGTTTTATCATCCTCATAAGTAATTTTGCAATTTTAATTGATCGAACCAAACATTTCGGAGTAATCCCGAAAAAACACTTTTTCGGGTTTCTTTCGTTCACGATATCTCTCGAACGAATCAACCGATTTTGACCAGCTTGGTGGCGATCGACGTGGTTTTTCAAGCTCAAAGGCGGATTAGTTTTTGAAGTTGATCGATAAAGCCGTTTAAGAGTTATTCCAAAGAAATCTTGAGGGAAATCTTTAGAACGCCGTTTAGTAGATTCCGATCGGTTCAGTCGTTCAAAAGTTATAAGCGAGTCACATAGTCACACACACACACACACACACACACACACACACACACACACACACACACACACACACACACACACACACACACATACACACCATCACACACACATACAGACATAGTGACAACATCGCGGGGGTAGTCAGGGAAGCTTCCTATGACCTTAAAACGTCGAGATCTGATGAAAACTCGATTTTCGCAAAACGGGGTAAAACCAATAACTTCCCGAATTGTTTAAAATTTTAAATTTTTCTTAGCGGGAAGTAAAAAAAAAATTTTTTTTCTTTTTTTCAAATCATTGAACTTAATTAATTGAAAAGCTCAGGAAATAGCATGCAAATAAATAAGTGTATGCGTTTTTAGTAGAATGCATGTATTTATAAAAAAGAACTTAAAAAAAAGCTTGAAAAAATTTAATGTTTTATAGTTAATTGATTAATTAATTAATCATCATCTTCATCCGTAGAATCATCGGAAACGCGGAGAAGGAAATGTAGGCATCACGCAGCTGCACGCATTTAACTTTATCGACGAATTTTTGTTATTTCGGCTTGCGGAAATTGTCAGATTATATATTTTTCATTATTCTTGAATTATTTCCTTCAAAATAAAAAAAAATTTAGCTACGCTCGAGAATGTCGAGATGACGTTTTTTTTTACAACTTTGTTGCCCTTCCCTTTCTTTACGTCACTCTCAAATTGTCAGATTAGTGGAATATACACTTTTTAGGATGTAATTAACTCACCCTACCTTAATCTGACGCGCTCGAGAATTTCTGATGGTCAATTTTTTTTTACTAATCTGATCCTGTATACTTCACGGGCGGCCTTATATATGGACCTCATGTTTTGTGGAGGTACTTAACCGGGTACAAGGTATCCCCCTGTATATTAATCTGCCGCGCTTTAGTAAATCCCGGAATCCCCGCTTGGGCTCCCCTACTATTAGGCGGAAATCGGCCAATATTCTAAACTTACTATAGAGTAAAGTGTACTATGCAATATATCGAAAAATGATAGTGAAAAAAGCTGTTTGAAATTAAAATATATTCTCAGTTATCCAATTCATTGTTCATTAATAAAATAAATAAAATAATAGCTATATGGATATACGAATACAGGTGACGCGGACGCCTAGCCAAGCTGTCGGGTCGGACACAGTTTATGGTTCATGTAATTCTTCACAATATTGTAAATAAAACTTCAAAGTTTTGATTTTCACTATATTTTGTTAACATGACAATTGTTTCGCCAATACACAGTGGCTTCTTCAGATGTATAATACATACTAACTTTTACAACGAGAATATTGAAAGATGAAAGAAGGGAATATACAATAAGAATGGGGAAAACCTAAACGTAATCACTTAGCCGGTAGAAAGTACAAACTGATAATGACTTGGGAAAACACAATAGGCACAAATATTTAATATTACATCTAGAAAAGATTTAACAACGGTGAACTATTCAGTTATCCAATTCATTCCACCAATTACTAGTTTCAATACCGTCTTAATGACTTGTCCCCAAATTTAATGGGAATTATGGACAATAATTTTTGCGGAGTAAATTAGGTACTAAATTAACATAAATCTTCTGTCGTAGTAATTAACTAATCCAAAAAACAGTAATGGAAATAAAGCCAAGATCTTTCAATTATAAACAACATTTTTTGTTATTTTGTATAGTGATGCCAGTTTCCTCTATACTGAAATTAGAATAAGGGTCAAATCTCGTTCAACCGCACGTTAATGATGCACCAACTTTTATGTAGGAAGAAATTTTTTTGGAAAACATTTTTTTTAAAATTTTCCATTATGTTCCAACATTTTGGCGGACACTGTATATAAACCTATATATATATATATATATATATATATATATATATATATATATAAAAAAAAATATATATATATATATTTATTATATATATATATATATATATATATATATATATATATATATATATATATATATATATATTATATATATATATATATATATATATATATACATACATATTTTTTTATATTTTTGTATATATAATTACTTTGTACGTGTGCATGTGACTGAAATCCTTCTAAACTGGAGGACCGATTTTGATGAAATTTGTTGTGTGTGTTGAGAAGGATTAAAGAATGGTCCAAATTCAAAATTCGATCGGATGAATGTTTATTTGATTAATTTGTTGATTATTATTATTGATCTTTGGTTGTTTTACGTTGGATTCGACAGGCAAGCATGGTGCTGCGATTGTGTTGTTCGAGAATATTATATTGAAGTGTGTGAAAGGTTTTGAATTGTTGAAATTCGTTAATCTTTTTCAAAACAGTCCAAAAAATTAAGAAATATTCATAAACAATTTAATTTTCGAATTTAGAACGTATGAGTATAATAACGTCTGTCGGGTCTGATAATATATATATATATATATATATATATATATATATATATATATATATATATATATATATATATATATATATATATATTTATATATATATATATATATATATATATATATATATATATATATACTATATATTTTTCTATTGTTCAATATGAAATTTATAAGATATATTTTTGAGCTCAAATTCAAAATTGATTCATAGAGTACCTGTCGTGTTACATTCTGACCAGACAGAACCTTGTGTTATTTATTCATAATTTATTGTTTTCATGCCACTGCGGTCTATACATATCAAACTAGAAATTCTATATCCGCGATAATAAATGAGTCATATTTTTCCAATAAACCAATTAAATGGTTTATTATATATTACTTACATTATCACATTTTTTGGAAAAACTAAATATGTGATGGGATCTAGTTTTATTGAGAATAGAATCTCGTTACTTAAAATTCTCCATATTTTTTTCAGTATGGTTCATTTGAATCTGTCCTGTTCAATTAAATACCCAAAAAGGAAAAGATCTGATACACTTCCACTATCATTCCAAGTAAATAGTACTATTTATATTATTTACACTATCAAACTTTCAGATGACGATTTTCTTCCATCAAGACGAAAGAGTACAAGGCCTTCACTTGCGCTGAGAAAGTTAATGGAGGAAGAAGATGAAGTACCACCAATCGAAAAAACTAAAATACCAAGCAAAGGTAAATCTATACTTTTCCACTGGAGATTCGTAGTATACCTATATCTATACAATATATACAGTGTGGACCACTAGGAACTGCATCGATCGATATCTCAGAAACTGAATTTAGGAAACATTGGAAATTTTGGAAACTGGCTAGATGTCTTGGGGCCTATTCTGCTAAAATATTTTGATTTATTGGGCAATTCCGGTTATACCGGTTAGACCCTAAGTCGCTTATTTCGAATGGGACACTCTATATATTATTACATTTTTGAACTCTACATAAGATTCTAGGCAGATTTTATGCATCATATGTCCTGTACCTAAGTCTAAGCTTTATTGACATATTGAAGTTTTTATGTCAAAAATGACGATTGCAAGCCCTAATATAATTATTAATCGTTCCTATAAAGAAGCCCTTATTACATACTTTGAGTTCGATTACTTGCTGAGAAGGACTTACTTCAATAGATTTTGTATAATATTTGGATAACTAATCATACAGGGTGTTCAAAAAATTTAGAAAACTGATAAAAATCAATTTTTTCAAATGGAAATCCCCCATTTTTTTTTATTTTGTAGTATTAAGCATCAAAAATCAAGGTAACTTTGTACAAAGTTATTTATGCCTAAAATTTTTAGTTCTCGAAATATTGTCAATTTCATATTTTTATATGGCGATTTTGCATTTAATGAACAATAAACAATTATATCAAGGATAGCGACGATCGTATTTTACATTTCAAATCATCGTAATAACACCCTGGTTAAATTATACAAACGAAGATTCTTTAAACTTGGACAATGTGATAAAGTTATTTCAAGAACATGTGATACATTTGTGACACCATATCCTCAGAAATATAAACACATGAATTTTGAAGTTGACTATTTAGACAACTTGCGTCTGGCTGATCTTCGGAACCTTATGCCCGTTTAGTAAATAATTATCTGGAAAACTTATTTTATGATCAATGGATAGCCAACAATGGACCAAATTTTTGGTCACCTCGCTCCCCAGACCTATCAGTACTAGATTTTTATTCATGGGGAACAGTGAAAAATAACGTGTATAACACCGCAGTGACCACCATGGAATACTGCATGGGGTGAGTAAGTACAGCATTTGAAGACCTAGACCACCAGTCAATGAGAAGAGCCACCCATGAAAAATTGCGGCTCAGATGCGCAAAATGTCTAGAAGTTCAAAGACACCAATTCAAACATTCACTTACATAATTTTTTTAACATTTCTATTTCCAGTTTATGATATCAATATTTTCATTGTTAATAACTGGTTTATTTCTGTACATTTTTCTTTTGCATGTCCAAAGTTCTTCAAGTTTTTTATAATTCGTCTTATGGAATTTGGTGATTGTTTCTTTTTTTGAGGATATCGTGTCATAAATGTATCACATATTCTTGAAATAACTTTGTCACATTGTCCATAAATAATAAATAACTTTAAATAATCTTCGTTTGTATAATATAACCGGGGTGCCATTACGATGATTTGAAATGTCAAATACGATCGTGGCTATCCTAGATCTGATTGTTAAATGAATAAATACAAAATCGCCAAATAAAAATATAAAATTGGCAATATTTCGAAAACCAAAAATTTCAGGTATAGATAACCTTTTACAAAATTACCTTAATTTTGGATGCTTAATACTACAAAATTAGAAAAATGGGGGGTTTCCATTTGAAAAAACTTATATTTGTCAGTTTTCTCAATATCATTTTAGATCTTATTTTTTGAACACCCTGTATGATTTGTTCCCAAATATTATATATACAAAATCTATTGAAGTAAGTCCATCTCAACAAGGAATCCAACCCGAAGTAAGTAATCAGGGCTTCCTTATAGGAACAATTGATAATTATATTAGGACTTGCTTTCGTAATTTTTGACATAAAAACTTAAATATGTCAATAACGCTTAGACTTAGGTATAGGACATGATGCATAAAATCTGCCTAGAATCTTGGATAGAGTTCAAAAATGTAATAATACATAAGGTGTCCTATTTGAAATAAGTAACTTAGGGTCTATTTCCGGTATAACCGGAAATGCCCAATATATGAAAATATTCTAACTGAGACATCAAGCAAGTTTCCAAAATTTCAAATTTTTCCTAAATTCGGTTTCTGAGATATCGATCGATGCAGTTCCTGGTGGTCCACCCAGTATATATATATATATATATATATATATATATATATATATATATATATATATATATATATATATATATTTTTGTATATATATATATATATATATATATATATATATATATATATATATATGTATCTTAATTCATATATCTCAATAAACACTCTCAGAGCCTCATTAAAGAAAATAAAAGAATTATGTCTTGTATTACTTTATGTGGGTTCTAGAGCTGCGAGGTAAACATTATGGTGAAAGAATTTTTGAAGATTTTTGAGGATCTACAAGCTACGGACTAACACTTCAGATGTGGTTTTGAAGAACATTGAAACTAGGGAATAAATGCAACCTATGAATCTGTTGATATCTAAGATGAAATTATCAGGATTTGTGGGAATGTTTTTAAGACATATGAAAAAATTAAAAAAAGGAGAAGCATATAGTATGTTAGCAGACGAAACAGCTGGTATTTCTGGAACAGAGCAATTATCGTTTGTACTACATAAAGTGAACAAGGAAAATTCTTCAATAATTTAAAAAATTATCAAACAACTTTCCAATGGAGCTGGTTATATGTATTCCCCGACGAGAATTCTACATTCATAATCCAACAGTGAATTATAGAAATCGTCAAGTCGCCCCGACTCAAAATCTGCATACAGGTGTTTCGATCTCATTAGTTCTCATCAGTGCTGCCTATTTGACTCGTAGTGAACCAACAAATTTCTAATTTTTCTCCATTACAAATTGTGGTCGAAAACACTATCTGGATAACAACCCAGAGCGTTCTCCACCAAGGATATTGGAAACCAACAAATCACTGCTTTGATCGAAAATATAGAATTCCTTCGGGATAATTCATAACTTTCTGACATGAAATGTCTATTTGAAAACATACGCCACAGATGCAGAGTAGACATTTCATGTCAGGAAATTCTGTATTTTCGATCTAAGCGGTGATTTGTTGGTTTCCAATATCCTTGGAAACAATTAGAAATTTGTTAATTCACTCCGAGTCAAATAAGCTACACTGATGAGATCTAATGAAATCGAAACAGCTGTATGCAGATTCTGAGTCGGGATACTTGTCGATTTCTATAATTCACCGATGGATTGTGAATGTAGAATTTACGTCGCGGAATACATATAACCAGCTCCCTTGGAAAGTAGTTAGTAACTTTCAAATTATTGAAGAATTTTCGTTGTTCACTTTATGCAGTATATTAAATTGACCATGGTCAACTTGTATATTTTTCATGATTTACTTATCTATTGGATTGCGATATTTCCAAGGTGTGTTTGTTGGATTTGTTGAGCTGAAATGTCTAGATGCTGAATCTATTGCACAAACCATTGATGAGTTTCCAACAAAGGAAGAACTTAATACAGATAAATGCGTTGGATTGAGAATTGATGGTTGTTCGACGATGCCCGGAAAACACGGTAGTGTACAAAAAGACACCAAAGCTTTATTCTTTCATTGTTCTTCGCACAAACTGAATCTCGTGATCAATGATCTCAGTACTAGACCTAAAATACGGAACACAATGGGATCCACCAAAGACATTATTTAATTTTTTCGAGAATCAATTTTGTGAAAGGATGTTAATACCTAATATTTCCATTCTCTGGAGTGAGAAATGCAAACCATCAGTTTCCAAAGACAATTTTCTTGTTATATTGGAGGCCTTATAAACTTTATCGCATGACAGAAATAGTGCTACTCGAAAAAATGCCTTTCAGATACAAGTTGCTGCATCCGTAATTTCGTTTATTCCCTGCCTAGTGTTGATTGCCAAAGGCACCTACTCCAATCTACAGCTTTTGACGCGATCAAGGCCTCGCATCGCATTGAGCACATGTTGCAACGCGAGAATACCGAAAATGTCACATGAAATTTTAAGGGATGCTATCGTCTTTGCAAAAAGACTTTTACTGGATGAGGACATGACATCAGTGGCATACATTTCTGGAAGACAACGCCATCGAAGCTACCCGGCGCAAATGAAAACCACGTCCGTCTTTGGCAAATCTTGAGAAACCTTCATCCAATTTTATGATTTACCTAACATAAGAAATCAAATCGAACTTTGGCATCAAACAATTGTGGCAGGACAAACCCAACGTAACCACTAACCACCGAGGGTAGGTGGTTTGTGCATCATACCCCGTGGTTTGTGGCATAGAACGAAGAACAAATCTACAGAGCACAGAGACCCCTTAAGATTCGTATCGGTACTAAAAAAACGGTTCAAGGTGAAGTAACCTACGTGAAATGTCTCGGGAACAGGTAAAGCTTTAAAAATTTTGTTGACCCTATCGTGCACAACCTCTACTATAAAGCGATCCTTTAACAGGCTGAGAAGAATTAATACCTACCTGGTTAAGAAATACCGTGGTGGAAAGTCATCTCAATGGCCTTTCAATGATGAGTGTTTATCGATAAATTATCGCTATCAATCTAGATGATTTAAAAATGAAGTAGTCGAAATTTTCACAAGAATCCCAAAAATTTTATGTTTTAATTAATTTTTTTTCAGGGGATTACACTTCTACCATTGAAAAATGTGAGTTATTTTTAGTATAATACTAAATGTATGAATGAATGGTTTGCCGTTGTCGTTTTTCGTGGGGATGTGTGCGTTCTTACGGGCTGTCAAAGGCTGTCTTGTACACAAATTACAGGGAAAGTGTTTGGGAGCACAGTTCCGAGAACGAGACCCCGTCTAACCGAAATATCGATGAAAGTCATAGACGGAGCTCCCGTTCTGATCCGCAAAGCGGATCGCTAGAACTGAGCGTTCAATATTTCAAAGTTTCGCCGATTTGCAAGAAAATCACCCGATGTTAGACGAGAATCAAAATCACATTAAGCGAGCTTGAATTCAGGTGACTTCATGATGAATATCATTGCGGGAGATCGAAAACCTTCAAAAGCTACCACAGCAGTAACTGTGAATTTTTTCAGCAGAGTAAGCTTTCAAATCAAATATTTCCATCGCCAAATATCCTCACAAATTGGATTTACTAAAAACTTGATTATTCTTGTAGTGAACTGTGAACTAATTACGAATATTATTTCAACTGATTTATACAACAATAATTGTACAAATATATTGGACAAAAATTTTATTATTAAAGTGGAAACTAGTTTCACTACTTTCACTAAGACATGATGTAGTTTGATTCAGTTGACACAAAACTTGATCAGTGTTTGGATTATATATTACTGAATTTCACCCAAATATCGAATACAATTCACAAAAAGGAAAAAATCGAAAGACGGAGTTTTTAGATTTTGAGAATATTTTTCGTGAAAATTACATTTTTGATTTCGATATATAGAAAACAATCTACAGGCGTATGATTTCACATTGTTTCGCCCAAATATTCCATATTTCATAGAATAGAACTATTTCAATTTCATTCTCCCAGTTCTTCAGTTTTTTCTAGAGAAATTTAATGAAATGATTCAAAAATAACTTTAGCCAACTTGTATAACAGGCAGATATCCTTAATCAGAACTAGTAAACTCAAAAAAATTAATATCTTTAAACTATTTCAGTATCTTAACAAAAAAAGTTGGTGATTTCAAAATTGCTTTCGTTTTGAAAACTAAACTATTAGAGTAGTTTTTCAACGAATCTATATCTGGAAGACGCTATATACCTCAAATTGGTAAATTATTCAAAACAAGATTTCAAGATGATTAACAATCTTTTATGATGAATAAAACAACAAAATATTGCTGTGGAAAATACTCACCCGTTGATAAAAATTATATTTTTTTATATCATGCACGAATTACCAAATTAAACGAAATTATTCAGAATCTCAAAAATGTTGAAAATCAATCATAATGCAGATAACAACGTCTTATTGAATGAACAGACTCACCTATTCACTAATATAGTATATTGTAAGGTAGATACCTAATACTACATAAAGTGAACAAGGAAAATTCTTCAATAATTTAAAAAATTATCAAACAATTTTCCAAGGGAGCTGGTTATATGTATTCCGCAACGCGAATTCTACATTCACACTTCATCGGTAAATTATAGAAAACTTCAAGTCACCTCGACTCGAAATCTGCATACAGCTGTTTCGCGTATTAGATCTCATCAGTGCAGCTTATTTGACTCGGAGTGAGTTAACAAATTTCTAATTGTTCTCCAATACAAATCGTGGTCGGGACTACTATCCGGATAAAAACCCAGGGCGACCACAACCAAACATATTGAAAATTCATCGCTTAGATGGAAAATGCAGAATCCCGTCGCGAGATTACATACTTCCTGACATGAGATGTGTAACAGTGGCGTATGTACCTAATTGATACTGTCGAAAAGTTTCAATCTACTAGTATTCAGTTTTCTACTTACTTTCCGTATCTTAAGTCATTATTCCGAATGATAGGCCGGTCAGTTGAGATGATCAATTGACAATAATTCCAAAATTTTTCAGTTTAATGTAGGGTCGAAAAAGAGATAAAAACAAACTATGAAATTTTGCAACCTTTTCCGAAGTCCGGAACATTGTTAAAAATGCAATAAATGATTATTTGCTGAATTCTTGCGAAAACAATTCCAAAAATTCGGCTAACTTGGAGTCGTGTTTAATATATTATTTCATGTCAAGTATCAAATTTGCAACCAATTTTTATTCGAAATTAACGTTTTTCTTTGATAAACTGGCAAAAAAAAATTCCAAAGGTTCGCAAACATGACAGATACTTCGGAAAAATATACCGGACAGTAGTATAAATTTGCAACCTTTTACGTTGACCGGAACATGTTTATTTATAATTTTTTTTATTCGTGGTCATTTTTTCGGACAAATAGTCTCGAAATTATTACAAAAAATTTGAAACGTAGTTGCAAATTCAGAAAACATATATTCTGATGCATTTGCAAATTTGCAACCTTGTACGTGGTCCGGAACTTTATGCAATTCTCAAAATTTATGGATTTTTATATTTTTGCAAATGGCATAAAGTTCCGGACCGCGTATAAGGTTGCATATTTGCAAATGTATCAGAATAGATGTTTTCTGAATTTGCAAGCAAGTTTCAAAACTTTTGTAATTACTTCGAGACCATCTTGCTCGAAAAAATTACCACGAATAGAAAAAATTATAAATAAACATGTTCCGGTCAACGTAAAAGGTTAAAAGTTTATACAACTGTTCGGTATATTTTTCCGAAGTATCTATCAAGTGTGCAGAACCTTTGGAATTTTTTTTCGTCAGTTTCTCAAAGAGAAACGTTAATTTTGAATTTAAAAAATGTTCCGTACGTTTAAATTGGTTGCAAATTTTATACGTGATATGAAATAATATATTTAATGCTACTCCAAGTTTGCAGAACTTTTGGAATTTTTTTCACAAGCACACAGCAAAATTCAATTTTATTGCAATTTTAAGAATGTTCCGGACTTCGGATAAGGTTGCAAAATGAGATTTGTTCCTTTCTCTATGTAGCATTCATTTGACCAAAGTATAAAAACTTTTGAAATTATTGTTAAATTTTCGATTTTCAATGTCTTAACTGACTGGCCTATGATTTGATTTCATGAAAAGCTCAAAAATTACATCATTAGAGATGTGACATTTCAGTCTCTTTTGTGGACGCAATGAAAGAGGATCAACCTATACTTACTAGGGAAGAATTTTATAAACTCTATGATCAACTTATGATTGAATTTCCGACGTTAAAAATGAAAAATAAGTTCCTTCAACGGAAAATGGGAGAACTTTTCAAGAAAAGGAAGGTATGTATTTTGTTCTACTTTTTGAATAAATATGTAAAACAATCCTTTTAATATTCTCAGGTGGAACATGCGTTAAGGGAAGAAATCGAAATTCAACCTGATGTTATTGAAAAGTATCAAAATCAGTTAGACAAATTATCGCATCTGCTGAAAACTTATAAGTCAGTAACAGTCAAGATTAATAATGAATTAGATTCACTCCAGAAAGAAAAGGATATTAAAGAAAATGAGAAACTGTACATGTTCAATAAGTTGATAAATAGAGAGAAAGAAATCGGGTTTGGTCTGATTAGCACGAAAACAGGAAAGGAAATTCCTAACAAGGTAACAATTCTATATTGTGTATATATATGTATATATATATATATATATATATATATATATATATATATATATATATATATATATATATATATATATATATATATATATATATATATATATATATATATATATATATATATATATATATATATATATATATATATATATATATATATATATATATATATATATATAAATAAATAAATAAATAATTCTTTATTTCTTTAAGACAGCCATAAAACTGTATAGAAAAAGTCAATACAGAAAAACAAGAGGGAAAAAAATACATAAAAATACAAAAAAGAATACACAACCATATACATACTTGACAATTAAAACAAATAATCTTTCACTTCATAATAACAATATTCTACCAACATCTGCCTCTACTTTCTTTTGAACCATATTAGTGGATCCACAATTCTTCAAATCCGTTGGGAGAGCATTAAACATTCTAGGTGCCATATTAATTTGGTGATTTATAAGTTAATTGATATTTAGCAACTGGTAACAAAAATAGTTCTTCTTTCTGACGGCGTGTTCAAACCATGCTTTTCTTTATTTTTTTCAAATGTAGCTTCATTGCCTGTGAAAACATGTACACATAATATATATATAACAAGGGAAGCCAGAGTTAATATTTTGAGATTTTTGAATGTAGGTCTGCATGATCTACGATTTGAAAGGCCAATCATGGAGCGTAGAACTCTTTTCTGAGCAATAAAAACATCTCCAGCTGAAACAGATAAGCCCCAGAAGACAATTCCATATCAAAGCATACTTTCAACTTGGGCGTAGTAGAGCTGCAACAACTGATCAACAGTCAGGACATGTCGCAGATTTCGCAACTGAAAAGAAATTGAATTCAACTTAGAAACTAGGTATTGACAGTGTTCCTTCCAGTTCAAATGTTTGTCTATCCGAAGACCCAAAAATGTGGCATTATCCAAGTCAGTTGAAACCACAGGAGATTGTTCACTAGTTCTGAACGCTATGTCCTCACACGTTTTTTGCACATGATGAAATCTAAGCGCTTTCGTTTTGTCAACGTTAAGGTATAAATGATTAGCTGAAAACCAACCATTAAGACGACTCAATACTTTCCGGCACATATTTGTCAAGGACAGATCTGACGAGTGAGAAACAACAAGAGAGGTATCATCAGCATACATCGTGAAATGTGCTGGTACAGGAAGCTGATCCAAATCATTAATGTATAATATAAAAAGTACAGGACCGAGTACGGAACCCTGAGGCACACCTATATCCGCAAATGCATATTTCAGATGAACCATCGTCAACAACTACGAACTGCCTTCTATTGGAAAGAAAAGTTTCCACCCAATTAAGGGGATATCCTCTTACTCCATATTGTACAATATTTCCAAAAGAATAGCGTGTTTGACACAGTCGAAGGCCCTACTAAGGTCACAGAAGATCCCAACAGGGCACTCGCCTGCTTCAATACATTCAATTATTTTATGGTAGTAGGAATATAATGCTGTATTAGTAGATTTTTCATTCAAGAACCCATGTTGATTTGGGGAAAATATATTGTTGTCCTGACAAAATGACAATAATCTATTCAAATAGGCATATTCAAATATTTTGGAGATCGTGGAGGATAATTTTACCGGTCTATAGTTTTCCAGTTCCTGTCGACAATTTTTTTATAAATAGGGATAATTTTTCCAGTTTTAAGCAAACTCGGAAAAATCACCGGTAGAAAATGATAAATTCACAAGAAATACAA
This sequence comes from Cynegetis impunctata, assembly GCA_030704885.1. Taxonomy (NCBI): domain Eukaryota; kingdom Metazoa; phylum Arthropoda; class Insecta; order Coleoptera; family Coccinellidae; genus Cynegetis; species Cynegetis impunctata. Next base: position 859,883 of record JARQZK010004345.1, read on the forward strand.
ACGGCTTTACCAACTCTCTCCAAAACAGCGCCGTATCAGAAAAATAGAAACCTCAACACAACCAAACGCACATTTATTCTTTAGTTTTTTCGTAATCAAATCCACCATCTCTGTATCA